>WWPM01020268.1:0-15056 GCA_023279145.1 Glomeris maerens | reverse complement strand
AGAAGGGTGACGGGTGCAAAATGATGCAACCCGATAAGGTTCTAGAACACGTACCATGTGACCAAAAGAAACCGGTAACCGGGCAGGTTATATAAGGTCGTGTAACTTGTGTGAACTCTCTCTGTT
The DNA here is from genome assembly GCA_023279145.1 of Glomeris maerens. Taxonomy (NCBI): domain Eukaryota; kingdom Metazoa; phylum Arthropoda; class Diplopoda; order Glomerida; family Glomeridae; genus Glomeris; species Glomeris maerens. Next base: position 14,930 of record WWPM01020268.1, on the reverse strand, counting down.
GCGCCCCACACGACGCATAGTGTGGTACGTGCGTAGAAATGTTGTTCGAACGTACCTTCTAAGTTAGCACTTACAGACGCGCAGAGTTATTCTCTGAAATTAGAAGTCTACAAGAGTCCTGTTTTAGTTTTCCGTCGACAAACACGTTCAACGCGGCTCTATGGGCATTTTCGGCAATTCATCCAGTCGCAAATCGACTGAATGTGTGACGTCATGACCGGAACCCAAATGAACTGGTACAAGGCGCCAATCGCATGAATTGCTGACCAACTTTTCTAGCCTGTGCTCAGTCGACTATACAAAAACTGAATTGCCGAATACGCCCTATGAAAGAAACGAATGATCCAGTTGTTATATATTAAACGAATACAGTAACACTTGCGAGATTTATTAAACCATCAGTGATCGTGGGATTCCTGTCTCCAAAATTTTCTTCGGCGACCATGCAAGCAATCTCAAGAGGTGTAATCGGCGAGTTGGGTGACTTCGCACACTGCACAAACAACAAATTCTCCCGCCATCTCCTTTTTCCAGCTCATCAGTGCCTCTTGTTTCACCTCCTCCTCAGTTGAAAATTGTTTCCCACTCAGGGAGGTGAAAAGATGACAGTCTGAAGGCGCTAAGTCAGGAGAATATGCGGGGTTGTTTAAAATGTCCCATCCAAATGCCCCAAAAATTTCAGTAGGTGTTTTTCGTTTCGCAATAAGAAACCTGATGACACCACACACTTCACATTTGGCGGGATTTTTTTTCGACATACTTCACACGAATGGTCACTACAAGGGGACTTTTAGTACTAATGAGGACCACCTGTGCTCGTTGTGATCAGGAGAACAAAGCCTACAGATCAGTGTTGCCAAACTTCGTGTAAAAAAATCCCCCATCATGAGAAGGCAACAGTACTCTTACTTTGTGGATATGCCTCGTAGAATCCATTAAATTTAATGACATGTCTTTCTATACGCAAAAGACTTTGGTAACATACCTTCTGGATCAAGCGTGCAGCAGATCTACTATTGAATACAGCATAAGCAGCCTCTTTTTAGCCTTCAAAAATATTTCGCGATTACAAACGTGTATGGTGCTTATTTCAACAAATGCAGACACAAAGCAGCTTTGCTACAAACTTGCGTGCCAATTATAATTAAAGAAACCTAATTAAAATTACGGAATCTGTATAAGGTTGGGAAATAAGAAAAAAGACTTTCCGAAATTAAGATGTTGAATGTGGAGACAAAGGAATGGCAAGGATCGCAGATGAGAAAGATAAATCGCAAAAGCGTTTTGCATCGACTGAAAAATGACAGGCATAATAATATAAAATCCAAGTCATTTGGAAATATGTATTTGGAGTGGCAAAACAAAAAGAAATGAGTTATTACACATATAAGAAGGTCGTTTGCCACCAAATATACTGGAGGGCGGCAAAAACAACACTGCAGATATAATGCGCACAAGCAGGTGTATATTCTGCAGTATTATTACCATCATGCATCATGCAGGATGATGAATAATTCTCCAGCATTGATTTCTTCCCTTGCCCCTCTAGAGACATCGCACAAACTGGCTCGCATATGTGAACTCCACGTAGCCCTTGCTTGCTGCACAGGGAATAATGCCACAAACGCACACAGGCAAAATGTACAAAACGAGTTTAGTGTGCATGATAAATTCCCAATGTCCAATAAGGTAAACAGACCATTGAAGCAGCAAATTTTCCGACGGCCAAATGGTGCCACGCAGTCCCACATATGTCGAACATAAATACAAACATTATCTCGTCTAACAAATGCATGTCGAACAATATTTGCTCTTTTGTTCCATATAGATTGGAACTTCAGTTGATATTCATGTGTAGTAGCCCTGTATGCATACACATACAGAATGATATTGAAGGCAGAGTTGCAGAAAGAAATTTGGGAATTTGATTTCTTATGGATGCGAGCATTTCACAGAAATAGTACCAAGTGTTTAAACCAAATTTATGAATTTATTCCACTCACTTTATGACTCTACATGCTGCACTATATACGAATGTTCGCACTTTTGCCCAGAATTCCAAGCAGTTTGTGTGTGTGTATATTTATATGTATACACACACACACAGAAACAGTATAACCGTGACAAGTTTCCCAAATGATCCTCTTTTTACTCTTTGGCCATTAGGGAACTATACATACGTACGCTATTCCTATATATAAGGATAAATATTCAGCGCAAAATTTCCCACAAATAAATTTATAGATACGGAAATTTTTAAGTAGGTGGTGTCTACTAAAAGTAATAATAGACATGCTCAAGTGGCTTACTCGAATCATTTACCAAAGTTGGAAAAACATAAATTGTGTTAGGTATCCATCTCGAATATTTCACAAAATAATAGGCTATATACGTACATATTGAAAATTATATACATACTGCATTAACATCTTTCCATAATATTTCCAATATTAATGCTTTACCTAAACTTGTATTATTCAGGCAGACATCTCGAAGGATAATAAATAAAATTACATGAAATTAATTTACAGAATGCACAAATTTCCAATTCACGGAATTGAATTTATCATCAAAAATTAGATATCATTTCAATTTCAAATGTACTTTTTAGTTCTACATACAGTTATCTGTTGAAACATGAAATCAGATTTGAGGAAGTGTCAGGGTTTGTTTTTTGAGATAGGTGTATATGAAGGCAGAAAGTGGTGATGCACCTGAACAATGCTCAGCATATAGAGAAGTTGGAGAAATGTGTAGAAATACGGTGGGCAGAGTGGCACTTGGATCCACTTGGACGCCCATGAGATTCACTCTTAAATTGAAAAGCTAAAACTTCATGCCGATGCCATATTGGCCGTGAGTACATACATACACATGCATGTACTGCATGTAGCAGTGCACATTGGACGTAACGCAATGAAAAACTGGAAACATCTTGTCTGCAACATCATCATACATTCCACACCTCCTGCCATGCATTTGCTCGTATTTTATAACCTAATAATCGAGCCTTAATCCAGTCAACACATTACACTTCCAAATGTAAAACTCCTCCTGAATGACAACATAGTAGCTAGACAAAAATCATCGTTGACATGTATCGAAATAACGAAGCCAATTTGTATCTCGAGCAACATTATGCTTCTTAAATAACCGATTAAAATTCTCATGCCATATATTTTATAGGTCAATTATAAATTTACCACTTGGATTAAAGTACGCGAAAAATTACACAGAAGAGCAATCAAATAAAATTGAAACTACCATCTTAATCGGAATTTATTTTAATAAATTGCAGAGATGAATCCCTTTCTCACAGAGGAAAACACTACATGCGTTTCTTTTTATTGACAACTAGTTTCGACTCTAGCACAGAGTCATCATCAGGTGTTACTTTTCGAATAAGGCACCTCAGATGGGACCTCACTTGGCAAATACAGTAGAATCCCGGTTATCCGATGCTCCGTGTTAACCGCGGTGCATGCCACAACCGAGGGATCCGTGTTAACCGCGATTGAACCGGAAATACTTGGATAAGCCAAACTTTGGGCGACCGTCATTGTTTTGCCACGCCCAACAAAGATTCAGTTGCTCTTTAGACAGCAGAAGCATAATGTAAATTTGTTTATACAGGGTTATTCAAAATTCGATGTACAAACTGATAGGGTGTATTCCTGGCATAAAAAGAAGACGTAAAGTTCCTATGAACCCATGTCCGCAAATGCTTAGTTTTTTAAGTAGCACCTACATAAAACGTGACATCCATAATTCATGCTCCCCACATCTTCATTAGGAACGCATACGAGTCCTTTATAAATGATCAATGTAAAGATGTGGGGAGCATGAATTATGGATGTCACGTTTTATGTAGTTGCTACTTAAAAAACTAAGCATTTGCGGACATGGGTTCATAGGAACTTTATGTCTTCTTTTTATGCAAGGAATACACCCTATCAGTTTGTACATCGAATTTTGAATTACCCTGTATATGTATTGTACATACCGGTACATAATACGTACATATGTACAGTGCGTAGTACGTACAGTGCATAAATTGTAAAACAACATTTTTGCCGATGCTCCGCGGATAATAATCGAGACTACTGTAACATCAGTACCACTATGATCTCTTTAAAGTACAGATGATATCAATTAAAGATGACCGCTTACTTAGATAGAAGTCTTTTATATACCTTCCCCTACAAGAAGTGAGTTATATCATCCACTCAGAATTCTTCAGATTTGGTTTCAAGTGCATCTTTTTAAAGTAATAATTTGTTAGAAAAATCCCGCATTAAGTCACAGTTTTATGCTTTTGTCATTGTTTTTCTTTGTAATTTTAAGAGAAAACCTTGTCAGTCGACTTGAATGTAGCATTCAAATGTTCAACTCGATTAGAAATCATAATATTTTATGGATATATACTATGCAATCTGACGAAGAAGAAAAAAATAACAGAAAACCGAATATCTGCAGACTGAATTTTTTGAAGAATTTCTTTCTTATGAAAAATGCGTCTGCAGATGTACACATACATGCATAGCACAGACACCGAAGAACCAATTTCCGGACAAGCAAGGTTGTGGATTTGCGATGCAAATTTGTAACATGTACTTTAGTTATCATTGATGCCACATCGTGTAGCGGAAGTTTGGAGGATGAAAATATGTCGCGAAATGCAACGTTTCCAATATATAAGTCAGTGCATATGTAGTACATCTCTTTTTTCCCCTCTCTTTTTCATCTTCTCCTCGTATTGCACCCAGTAGATGAATAAAAACCACTAAAAAGTGCGCATATATGTACACGCAGACTATACAAAATGTATATTTCCGGCTGGTTTTCATCATCTCCATGCTCCCAGCTCGCATAAAGACACAGTAGCAATAATATAACAACAAAAAATTAATTTTCAAACTCACCCCAGCAAACGAATAAAAAATACAAATTCATTTTCCTCGTTTTGTAAATGATATGCCTAATTTCTTCCCCATTCGCAACCAAATAATTCAAGGAGACAAGCGAGGGCAATTATTAACACCACATCTCTTGGGAAATCTCTCAAAATTATGAAAAAATTGCACACCATATATACCCCAAAGAGTCTTTACTTACAACAGACAAAAATGAAATGAAAAGTTTTCAAAGTAAATACGCATGGCATCTGGATTGAATGGAATTCAAACATCTCAAAGGAATTACGAAGCTTCGCAATTTAACTTTGTGAAGCAGACAACTTCAGGTAGAGGTCGCTAGCTACGAAAAACAAGAACAAAAATATTTACTTATATCTTATACGTATACAAGTGCATTGAATAGAATAAAAAATGGCGAATGAAGTGGGAAAAAATGAATTCATTACGAGTACAGTCAATTTTTGGAAATTCAAACTAGGAACTCTTGAGTAGTAAGTTAGTTATAGTTTTTGATGTCATTTTCGTCAATGAACTTCACTTGTCTGCCCTTAGGCAACATTTTCTAATGGAAGTCCAAATAATTAATTTCTCCTTAACCATTCAATTAAAATATCAATTTCAAATTAGCAATTTTTAATTTTGTTCCCAATTAATGAATGAGCAACAAGGAAGGAGATTACTTACTATGGGATCATCCATAAACTACGTTCGCTAAAATCAGTGAAATTTTGTACCCACTTCTCCTTTGTAACAAGGTTGTGACAAATTCTAACACCCCCTGGGCGAACGTCATGTACAATATAAATGACCCCCCATCCTTTCCGGCAAAATCATAAATCCAATAAATATATCAACCGATTTCACTTAAATGTATTCACTCCACCGAGGATTAGTGAAAACTTCCAATAGCCTATGTATATCTATTAATATCGCCGATTTAAAAGAATTTTCTATTGGCTGAAGTTTCAATGCACTATGTGTAAAAAGGAAAGTTTGTCCAAACTTTGCAAATATTCGGATTGATGAACGTACACATTGGGGTTCATCCATAAATTATGTCACGCAAAAAAGGTCCTTTTTAGACCCTCCCACCCCCATGTCACACCATTGTCACGCCATTTTGCAGCCCCCACCCCCCACCCTCCTTGTCACGTCAATATTTGTGACAGCAGGAAAAATTTGGAAACAAACTTAATAATGTTCATAAACGTTTTATGAACGTTGAACATCCAAAGCATAAAACAATCCAATCCAGTCATCAGTACATACATTAATATTTATTTTTTAATCAATTTGAATGTCTTCCCGTGCATTTGACATTTTTCGGACAATTGCCCCTTAACGGACAACTGTCCACCCACCAACTGCCCCAACGACCAGTTTGCTTATTTGTATTCGTGTCGTGCCATAAAGACTGCAAAGTGACGTCACGTTTACACCCTTGCCCTTCCATCCCCCATGTCACAGCTTGTCACGATATTCCGTGTACCCTCCCCCATGCTCCTGTGGGACATAATTTATGGATGGCCCCTTATGGAATTATACCCTACCCCCTCCCCCCTCATTTTATCGTACACTTTTGTCACAATCACCCAAGACCCCCTCCTTAAAGCGAACGTATTTTATGGATGATCCCCATAGTAAAGTTCACCATACGTTGATAATATGGGGTCCGTGAATATGGGAGTCTATGGGATGACCATACATATATTAAGGACAAGTTGACTTAAATTGGGAGTGATGAGGCTGAAAATAGTTCCATATTGCATGGTAACGAGCGAAAGTAGTTCTGTGATCAGGCCAGTTGAACCGATCTGCATGACCAAATATGGTCATCCCATAGACCCCCATATTATCAACGTATACTTTAGTATTTTTAGACGTTACAGGGTGATTCGCAAGTCGGTGTATTCATTTTCTATCTCAGAATTAATTAAATCTTGGAAAAATGAATAACACATCCTTCCTCGTTTGAAATCCAAATTGCAATAAAGAAACTAAACTGATTGGGCAATGAAGAGCTTTGGCAATATTGTAATATGAAACGGTGTTCAGCCAGTTGTTGTAATTTTGATTATTAGTAAATTGCGCTTTTATAATTTATTTGGTGATATTTAAACATTTTATAGGAGAGAATATTTTCTATTCTGAATAATTTGGTTAGACTCTAAAATCTAAATTCAAAATATATTTTGTTAAATTCATTCCTTTCAACAAAATATGGGCCTTGGAGAGGAAGAATCCCAGTTTGTTTAGTTAAGTATGGGGATGCCATTTTTAATTGCTCTATTCAGCAAAAGTTTCCAAATGAGCATGATGGACACATGTATTTCCTTTTCCAGAATTGAAATCAATTCATTTCTCTTTCAAAAGTGAGTTGTGCAATTGCACTGAAAATATATGAAACGAAAAGGGGCTTAAGCAATGTTTCGTTCTAAACAATTGGACAATCTGGGGGGGGGCGCGAGGAAACGAGATTTTTATACTGTCAGTCTCCAAAACATATCCTCCCATATATGGACCAATTTCAAAAGCAATGTATAAGGTCCTGCGATGAAATACCGCTTGAGAAATAAATAAAAAAGGAAATCCATTGTGGGATTGTTTGTCTGGACAATAAAAAAAATCAAGCAGAATATCGACTGTATAGTCTATTTTGGAATGAAGCAAAAAAATGCACTCAATGTCTGGGTCCTATCTAGTAGGTCCATGGTTTTTATGGATCCACGCTCACTTTCTATACTTTTAAGCGACCCCAAGCAAGATTGAATCTGTTTTGTGCTCTCCAAGAACCCCTGTGCACTTTTCCCAATAAATTGCTGGATGATGTCGCTGAACTCGGGCCAACTATTAAATCCGTCAAAGTCCCATTCGATTCATAACCAATGGAAAATTCAATTCGATCCGTGTCTTAATATCAAGGCTTAAAGTCGTGTTTTTAAAAAAATTTCATTACAGAACCACGAGCACAAAATCATCGCAGATCTTTGAACATACATTACAGGCTAACAAAAAATGAAAACCTTCAATAAAGATTAAAGTTATTACAGAAATCAATGTGTGCTATGATAGAGTTGAAATGAAAAAATGACGGCATCTTTTCCTCAAACGAAATAAAATTTGCAATTGGTTATTCCTACCATATCAACATTGAATACTGTCAATTGAAGAAACTAATAATAAATTTAAAGTTATTGTGAAGGGCCAGTGCTGCTTGGGAATCAAACAGGAAGTAACCTGCTCAGTATCAAAATGGTTTTAATTTGGATTTTTAATAACTCCCTCATGACCTCCTTTGCTCATCCTAGTTTTAATTTTGCTTCTTTTCCTGGGTTTGCATGTGGGTAAAGACCGAAAGTTTTGAAATAAAGACAGTAAAGCGTGTCATCGAGACCACAACTTATTTTGCTTTCCAAAACGCTAGCCTCAATACATGAGATTCGACCAAGAGTGCAAATTTTCCTTAAATCTATAGTATTTATTGATCATGGTATTATGACCTATATAGTACTGTGATTTCTATAGTTTTTTTGTAAACATTGGGGCCGCGTTTCAGAGAGTACACAATTCTCTCTTAATTCCAATTTCGATTTTAGAAATATATGGACTCCAAAATAAAGAAGCCCAAACAAGAAATATTGACATTTTACATTCTTTGTCAATCTGTTTGTAAAGAAAAGGACATATATGTCCGTATTATATCCTGAATTCCGAATTAGGTACTTTCAACTCGCAATGGTCCAAGTGGAGCGTACCAGCTAGCAAACTGTATTGTGTCATTTAATTCTCTACTCCAATGCGGACTCGCATTTTATTGATATTGTTTCTTCTTTTCCTTCTTTTTCTTCGTCCAATCCATTCTTGCAAAGTTTAAGGGGTGGTGGAGGGAAAAAAAAGATGTACTCTTATATTTTTTGTACTCATCCTCTTTACTAGAGTAGATAGTGAACAAAAAATGTAAGGTAACAGGGACAGGTCGTTGGAGGGTGAGGAGAAAAGCAATGAGGAGCCATGCAGTTACACACTGGCAAACTTGCACAAACAGGAGAAAGAGAAGGAGGAAGAAGAAGAAAAAGAAACAGTTACAGCATATAGAAGAATAAGACAGAGTTTGTGACGTTTGTAACCATGTGTGCACAGTACACTGGTTATTGGGCCGTCCACAGTAATGGATTTACTCAGGCAGCACCAGGAGTTGATTCTTCTTAGACTGGCCATTTATCACGGTTATACCTGTCCCGGCTCGCATTGTGCTCTAGCTTCCAGGCTCCAAATACAGATTTGGCTCCTTCCACTCTGGCCATCGATTTACACCGAGCTGACACTATATTATACAATATATTATATATACACACAAAATATACTGCAAAAGGATGACCGTCAGCAATCAACTTCGCCACGCGCACCGCATCCGATACGTGCATGCGGCGTATTGATCCAAAGCCTTGCGCGTAACGAAGCAGAAATCTACCAATTTCGAAATTTCCACAGCATAATATGAAGTAATTTAATATAATATACACTTAATAGCTACTGTAACAATGCAGGGTTACCTCCGCTTAATTACATTTTTCAATTACAGTGGACCCTCAGTATACGGATTTAATTTGTTTCAGAACTCGGTTCGTAACCTGAAAATTTCGTAATCCGAAACATTGAAATCAGTGAAATGGATAAGATCCGTTCCAAGATAAAATAATCTTTCCTTTTTATGAAAATCCCGTCGTTTGCGTGACAAAACGCAGAGAATGCGTGTAACTTCACGTATTAAATAAAGTGAAAGAAAACAACCAAATGAAGTAAATGATAATTGTCTTTACCAAGAAAACGATCATGGGAAATTTGTCACTTTATTTACGATTCTGAATCATTAGTTTCAGGAGTTTCTTGTGGCTGTTTCTTGGCAGCCGACTGGGAATCTTTCTGCACCAAGAAACTATCAAGGGAAATTTGTCGCTTTAAATAGTGTACATGCACAGGGCCCATGAAGGTCAGGGACAAATTAAAACTGGAAATAGAGCATCAAAAATGGAATAACTTTGACTTAATAAACCATGGGGATCGGAGCCCTACTACTGGTGCTACAGGGGTCTCAGCTGAAGCACAGGGCAATTCAAAAGGAATCAGTAGGAATCACCCTACTGCAGGGGTGGACAAACTTTTTCTACAGAGGGCCACATTGAAAACTTAATTGTATTTCAGGGGCTGCATATGCAGGGTTATTAAAAAATAATTTTTCGATTTCAAAGCTGTATTTCTCGGTATACCGGTTAATCATTAAAAAAAGAATGATTTACCTGACAGGAAGTTCTGTAGTTTATTATGCAGGCTAATTCAAATTGTCCATACTATCAAAGAATGTTTAACGATAAACGCGGCATGATATTGAGCTCCCTACTGAACTGATTTAACCGATTGCGTTTTAGAAAAGTGAACTTTTTTTTTAACTGACACGATTTCAATAACTAAGACGACATCCACATGTTTGTATAAACGAAAACTAAAAAAACCTCATTCATCTGGGTTAACACTCAGTTTTCTATGATTAGCGTATGCTGAGAAATACAACTTGGAAATCGGGTTACTCTTTTTTGAATGACTGTATATTTTAGCTAACTTCAATTTCAATTTACAGAATCGATTAGTGAGTAACCCATTCTGGAGCCATAAAAACTGATTTATTCCCCGCAGATTTGAGTGAAATACTCGGAATAAAATTTCAAAAATATATCAAAAATTATAATCTAAAAAATTAACATTGGTGTAGGATAGCAACATGTACATGCCAACGGGCCGCATAAAATACGCCGGAGGGCCGCAGTTTGCCCACCCCTGCCCTACTGCCAACCGGGAGATTGCAAAAAAACCGGGAGGAATCACCCTATTGCTGGTGCTACAGCTCAAACCCCTCCCTGTTGCACCGGAAGTAGGGATCTGATCCCTATAGTTTATTAAGTCCAATTTGTTCCATTTTTTATGCTCTATTTCCAGTTTTAATTTGTCCCTGACCTTTACGGGCACCCTGTATATCTATTTCTATGCAAACTTACATCAACTCCTGATTGAAATAGGAGCTTGATTCGGGGATGGGAATATACAAATACACGAATACAGTAAAACGTGTCTTGAGGGACCAACAACAACCGCTGACAAAATGCTCCCATTCCACGAGCGGTCCTAGTACAAACTCAAGTTTGAATCTGGCTTCAATTGGTGAAATTAATTGATTATTAATTAATAAGGTTCAGACACCTGATGAGGCCCTGAGAATTAGCCAGAAACATTTTTCGTGTCTACAAGAGCGAAACATGTTATTACGTCTTGAAACTTAGTTGTTGGGTAAAAGATTTTCAAATTAACTGCATTCACATTTCTTACTCGTGCATTTCAAACTATCAAATATTAGCGGTTGCGCTTCATTAATTGAGGACAATATATTCTTGGTTAGTTCTCCTAAAGTGGACTCGGCTGCAGAATTTTTCAGCAAGTAACTGCTAAAAATATTTTGAGAGTAAAGCATTCCCTGACTTAAGAATTATAAAATTTTCTGATAGAAATGTAGCACAAGTTCATTAAAAACGTTCAAAACTGAGGTGGTGAAAAATCCATTGAACGATAATTATTTGTAAATTGATGAATAAGGTTATATTGCAGATTCCGTTCCACTTCACCACCACAGAATGATGAAATCATCAGAAACCTTTAATTAAAAGGTAATTTGGCACTTTCCCTAAGTAATAATGACAATATCTTGAAACGAACATGTTTTCTGCCCCATAAAATGTAATTAGGCATGCTCCATTACAACACAAATAAAATGATTAAGCAGCATATCGTATTCATGCCCATGCAAAGGCGTGCACATTATTAAGGAAAATAACCTGAAAAATTACACCTTGTTAAACCAAAAATGGCAATTAAAATCAATGAGGCGAAAATTCAAAAAGGCCCCACACTCCATCAACATTTCAACGCTGTTTTTATATTTGCTTCAAGGGCAACCTCTGCAATGATCAAATACTGCAAATATACAGTATATTTAGCATTATTTCAAAGACGATTGTGGGGGAAAAACAAACAACGAAATGAAAAATTCAATGTTCGCATTCATCCTAGGGGCATGATGTATTGTTGAAATAGTTTAGTTTCACGATTCATGCAGTGTTTGTTACACATGTACATTGGGATCACGTTTTCTGTATGTATACATAAAAGGACAATAGACAATAGACCCACATATGCAGTGTTGGTGTATGTGGAAGATTATTTTTGAAGAGAGAATTTGGCTTGAGGCACAGCTTTATGGATATCATTTGCTCGCTTCGAATAACATCCAGCTCTGGGTATGTGATGGGATCCTGCCCATCTGCTGCAAGCAAAGCGGACATGTGAGCTTTTAGCCACATGCTCATTCATCAGCTTAATGAAGGGGACTTGAAGCGCTTCAAGTTTAAATACGAGTGGATTGCAAACGAGTGGAGGCAAACCTCGCCAGCATTTCCATTTCTTCTTTGCCAATGCATGTGGATTGGGAGAAAAGCCATTAACGTAATTCCTGCCAGTTCAATTTAGTGTATTTAAATACTGGGTGTCCCATAAGTCTGGAAACATAGGGATTACAGAATGTGCTCGAAGTCTGTTCAACTTATCAGCCACTTCTAGCTCGCACTTCTTTCGCCACACATTCAAAGAGCCTAGATACGTGTCAGTTTAGCCGGTGAAAATGAAACGATTGCCATTAAAAGTCCAAATGGAGAATTTCAACCATGTCCATATATTAGACACAGTCGTGTTCAAGAAAGATGAGCCTAAAATCATTGCAATCGTTGCAATAACTAGAATACACGTACTACCTAATATCCAATTTCAATTTGGCCACAGAGAGTTCGTTTTTGGACTTCTCACCCAGGAATCATAATTGCAACTCATGAGGCTAAATATCACTTAATTATGATACAAAAGAAATAAGATCAGAACTGCCTCAGTTGCAAACGACATGCAGTACAACTCGAAGGCAAGTGATTACTATTCATTGGTATAGTTGTTAAAATCAGTCTACAATAAACATTGAATTGAGCTGGATAGATCAATTGATGACATCATCAATGAAATTTTAATCTGGTAAAATTTTGCTTTTTGTATTGCTCGTAAAATTACCTGAAACCAGTGTTAATTAGCTGAAGATACGATAACTTCCAACAAAATCTAGACAATCTCCAACATTTATCATTTGCCACAACATCGACGTGTGCATCTTGGCCGGTTTCTTATTCTTCTCACTCATAAGAAGATAAGACAGAGCTATACAAAGCTAAAAAGAAAGGAAAGGAGGAAGAAAAACGACACTTTGGGTTGTGAATATTCGGATCACTGTCATGTTTGTGGGATTGCAGTGTGTGAGGAAAATAGAAATAAAGGCTATCATAGGGCATCGTGTCGCACAGCCCAGATTTAAGCGTGACAGTGACAATGGCACTACCCTTCTGGATGAAATGAAACTGGGATTTGGGAGTAAGCAGCTATCGATCCCAAGCAGGCAATTGCTCTTTAATGTCCCATAATCCCGATAGGTGCTTTTAAACCGTGACTTTCGGTGTTGGTCAGCTGGCGTTCATCGACAAGACAGCAAAATAAAACAACACGCACGAATGAAACCACACACTTGATAGTACACATTAAATCATGCTATATATTCCTTGAGCTGCTGCATTGTCTCCACGTCCACTGTTTGCATTAGGTCACTGAACACCTCCTGGCCAGCAACCTGGCGCAGTTGTTCCAATTGCGCCCGAAGGAAGAGCCGAAGGTCCACCACGTGCACAGGGTCACTGAGACTCAACTAGAACAGGAGGCAAAAGTAAAAAGCACAAACAGTATTATTAATTCACGTATCCAGAGATGGTATTGCCGGCCGAAACAATCAAGTCCCATTCCGGCTGAATAATTCAATAACCATGCGCCGCATCGACAGATTTCTGCCTCTTCTCCAGAGTTACGGGGGGGTTAGAAACTTGAAAGCAAGAAACCTACAGCCATGTATCGTTCTCTTCTATTCCTTTTTACTTGGCCTTGTTTTACAAGAAGACGGAGAATGGTCTCTTTCTTTATTTATATTCCCTGATAAATTCGTAATTAGCTTTCGAGCTGCAGTGGAATCCATGGCACTGTAGAGTGTACTACTCTTTAATATTGCAGTAATTTTTCTTTTATCATTTCTTCTTGGAAAATTCTCCATTTGTATTAGGTAGGCCTTATACTTCTCGTGCCTATCATCGAATATATTGCACAGTGCCTGCAATCAAGATTTCACCGTACAGCGCTTAATCATATATAGTGATAAGACGAATGTAGAAAAGGCTACTAAGCAATGAAACATGATGGGTGAGACTAATTAATAATGTCACAAGAAGCACTAATTAATTACAGGTAAGCTTGCATTGGGCATATCTTCCCTCTCCTACACTGTTCAGCGCAATCTTAACAATGGACTTAGCACATAATTCCATTACTTATGCAGGATATGATCTAAGTGTTTGTCATTTTCAGTTTTTAAAGCATTACACACATTGAAACAACATGCAACTAACCTGTTGAACTAAATTTTAACATCTTTGGCACGAACATCAAATGAAACTTCCATGCAAACATTTCTAAGACAAAGATGGATCAGCATAGGAATATGAATTGGGAGTGAAGAAGGAAGGGGTGATTCAATTTTTATTGGGTATCGGTGTAAAGGGGTTTTCAAAAAGAAATATGATCGATAGACGGAACCTCTCATGTAAAATATGATGAAACTCCTGTGGGGAAGTTATTGCGAGCGATAGAGCATGCAACAGCCAACACTGTCATATTTCTTAGCTGCAACGCGAAGTACAGGTTGAAAATCGAAATGAAACTCTGCTTATTCACTATTTTCTAAAGCTCTTTACCAAGCCAACTATGCATTATTAATACCGCGGTCGCAACAGTTTATAGTGATCCAGGTAGGAATTACTGAGAAGATCTGACTTT
>WWPM01020265.1:0-41071 GCA_023279145.1 Glomeris maerens | reverse complement strand
ACGATTTCATTTCAAAACTATTTTAAAACGATTTCATTTCAAAACTACTTATAGATTGGGGATTGGACCCAAGCAGCTGGGTTGAATATCACAACTAAGACCTCGTACTTCGAAGAAGTACAACCTAATTTCACTTTAGTTGTCACTACTATAGAGGTAAGAATATATGTATACTATATAATTTTTTGTTTTTTGGTTCTGTTCACAAGGGATTTTGATTGTTTACCTCTGCATGTGTGTATTTAACATTATTATGTCACTTATAAATGATTTAGTTGCCTATAAAGGTATTGAATTATAATGGGGGTTCAAACTCAATAGTTCCACATTGCAAGAATAAATAGCTCATTTCAATACGCTTTAAAATATAAAGAGTTATAATATTGCAAAATTAATTGTTGGTCAGGAAATCCCATACGTCATGATCCGGAAAAACGACAATTTGACTGGAAACGATCGATTTGAAGGGTTTTGCATCGATTTGCTGGAGGAGATTGCAAACTTGGCCAGTTTCAATTACGTAATTGAACTTGTGCCTGACAAAATCTATGGAGCATTGGACACTGAGACCAATGAGTGGAATGGCATGGTCAGACAGCTTCTGGACAAAGTTAGTATGATTTTTATATGCTGCCGCTTTTTCTCGGATCGAAATAGAGAGAGAGAGAGAGAGAGTGAGAGAGAGATAGAGAGAGAGGAAAAAAAGACAATAAACGTAAATTGTAGAAAGCTGATCTTGCGGTTGCTTCAATGACCATAAACTACGCCCGGGAACAAGTTATCGATTTCACCAAACCCTTCATGAGTCTCGGTATTGGAATACTATTCAAGGTCAGAACATTACATTGCTTTCATAGCATTTGATTTTCTAGTGCTTTATTGTGCTCAAATTGCCAATGTTCCATCCATTAACCATTGCATTGAAAGTCATTTTCCCCCCCTCCATACATTTGAACAAGTTGTCCTCTATAGGTGGCATATCAACATATGATGCCTAGCTACTTAATTTAAAAATGGCAATTGTATATAATTATGGTTTATTCTTGCTGGTAATTCCAAGGTTGCATTAAATCACAACTTTCTAAATCACAGTTCTATTTTAATCACAATTCTTTAAGAATTATAATTGGGCTTCAAAGATATAATGAAAACTATAATGAAAACTTTCCCAGGACCTTTTGTATAAACGAACAGCAAGAGTTTAGCACCATATCTCTTGTTTGTAAATATACCTTAAAAGGTATATTCAGTTAGAGTTTATAATGTATAGTGAGGGCAAGGAAAGAAAGTCCAATCCCTATACGGTGTTGGATATTTCTTAATTGCCCTCGCTCATATAGTTGCCATTAAATTGCTGTAGCAGGACATATAATTTTGAAGGTGCCTACCAGCAAGTCTGCTTTGCTGTTTTCCTTCTTGAACCCATTGGCAATCGAAATATGGGTGTACGTGCTAGCAGCTTTTATTCTGGTCAGTTTTACACTATTCGTGATGGCACGGTTCAGTCCTTACGAATGGAGCAACCCTCACCCTTGCTGCGGAGAATGTGATTTCACCGAGAACCAATTTAGCCTGTCCAATAGTGTGTGGTTCATAACCGGTACCCTGCTGCGCCAAGGCTCTGGCTTTTACCCCAAGGTACAACTCTATTCTATAACCTCCTACTCACACACACATACACATATACATACTACCTCTTATTTTATGTGGCATGGTTTCCCCTCTTCACTCTTTGTCTTAAGATACAGTCAACCCTGATTACAATCGACATTATTCAACCACTGTATTATTCTGTTCAGCAATGACCCTTTACAGATAAACCCTAAACCTGCTGGAGAAATCCCACAAAACAGTAATATTTTGATTTATTTTGCTTGTACATATAGGGAATTATTTAGATATGTTTCGCTGAAATCGTCTTAATTGAAGTGGGGAAATATACAGTTGTTAGTTTTAGTTAGGAAATTGAACACCAAGAGGACGTTACTGATGCTTTGTTTGATATTGTTATTTAGTAGCACGTTTAAAGCTAACTATACAGACCTTTCAACATAAGTTTGGAAAGATGGCGACCGGCCATACTTGCATTTCATTGGCTGTTATGAAGTGGGCGGAGCAACTAGCTGGAGCACTTTAAGCAAAATGGCGGACTGCCCACTTTATCACGCGACAAATTTCAACCAATCATGCTTTTGTTAGGCCACACCTATTTCCAAACTTACGTTGAAAGGCCTATAATTGTAACTTTTCTGCATTTGATTTTAAAAATTCAATATGCATCTATATATCGATTGGCATAGTTCCCTTCACATAATCCACAAGCCTTAATAATGAATGATAATGCAATATTCCAGTAGGGCCTAGTATATCAGCTTTGAAGCTCTTGGTATTTTTACTTGTTGTACAACATAATCTCTAAATAGGTGTAATATATATATAACATTTGAATATGTTAAACAAATTAATTTACCACCGTTAGATTTACAACACAACGTTTATAATACTATTCCAGCTATAGACTACATTATAGGAATTTACGCGTTCTTGCAAAGATTTTTAATGCGAGATGGGTAAAATTGTAATTACTGTTCACTGTATCTTTAGTTTTAATTTCTGAAAATTGTCAGGCTAAACTGTGACCGTGGGGAAGAGATTTAAAAATACGAATGGCATCTGAATAAAATAAGACTAGCACTTAAACCCTGTTGAGAGGAATGAATGGAAATTGCTGAATGGATTTGGCATCGATTTCAGTGAAGCAAAAGCTATTACAATAATTAATGTGAACAAGGTTCATTGAGCCTTTTTGAATAAAATTAAGCAAGTGATGCAGAGTCATTTTACTCTGATGTAAATGGTCTCTAGTCAGAGATAAGGGTCAAGGTCGGAGCAGGCACTCAATCACCTGAGCTCCAACTTCACCATGTGCAGCAACTACTATATTCTGCCTTCACCTGAACAGTATCGTGAGCTTATTTAATAGTGAGGAAACAAATGGCAAATGTTATACAGGGTGTTTCTTTTAAGGCGCAGCAATGGACAACGAGATTTGCTCAGTTTGCAGTTTTCCCAACATGGCCCCGAACGCGCAATTGAACAGATTATCGTTAGAAATGGGGGGGGGGGGATATTATTGGATTTTATTGCTCACGTAATAATGGCATGCGAGTGGTCTTTATCTCGCAAGTGAAAGTTATGAACACTGTTTTCTTGAGATAAAACAACATGGCAATAAATTCCTCTAGCCTAAATGAATCCCAATGTTATCCTAGTACTAGTTCGTGTTCAAAGTGACCGCCGTTATTCGCCAAACAGTGGTACAGCCGGTCTGCAAAAGCTGCTCGGACATTTGTCAGAGTGTCAGGTGTAACTCGGTGACATTTGACAATTATGCGGCAACGTAATTCATCAATAGAAACGCAGTGGTGCCATGTTGGGAAAACTGCAAACTGGGCAAATCTCGTTGTCCATTGTTGCGTCATAAAAGAAACGCCCTGTATGATTTCCTGGTATATGCCGATTTGTACTTTAAAATGCTATCAAAATTTGTACAATCAATTGCAGCTGTCCTGGTTGGTCTTAAAACCAAGCGCTCTTATAGCCGAGGATCTTATTGCTAGTTTCCATGCCGTATTATTAAAACTAACAACTTTAAAACTAATTTATATGCAGTTGCAGTAATAGATATTTATAAGACTATGTTCCGCAATTCTTGAGATAAAGATTGAACTCCAGCTTTTTTCCAACAGGCTCGGTGCATTTCTATACAGGGTGTCTTCCCTGCATGAAAACAAGACAAAGTTCCTATAAACGCTTAGATTTTTTTGTTGGACCTACATAAAATGTGACATCCATAATTCAAGCTCCCCACATCTTTATTAGAAACGCATAATGAATGATCAATGGAAAGATGTGGGGAGCATGGATTATGGATGTCACATTTTCTGTGCGTTTGGGGACATGGGTTTGTATGAACTTTATGGGAAGACACCCTGCAAGTTTGGCCACGTAGCACTGACTTGAGACACCCCGATTGAGTAGATTGCGCAATTTCCTTTCATTATACATATATCCTGGCCAGGAGTGTTGCTGTATCCTTTTAATATGCAGGTGTTTGGTGGGAATTGTTTGTGTTGAAAAATAAAGGCGCCGACCAGTACCAGTGCTCAGATCTTCTCATTCATGAATCCCCTGGCCATCGAGATCTGGTTGTACGTGCTGACGGCATACATAACAGTTAGCCTGACAATGTTCGCCGTTGCTCGCTTCAGCCCTTACGAGTGGCACAACCCTCACCCTTGCATCGAAGAGCCTGCAGTGGTGGAAAACCAGTTCAGCCTGTCCAATAGCTTCTGGTTCACCATTGGCACTTTGGTGCAGCAAGGCTCTGACCTGAACCCTAAGGTATAATAACACCGTCAAGAGTCTTCATACTCAGATTTGCACCCCTGCATCTGGAAGGGCCAAAAGTTAAACCTCCTCCTCCTCCTCCTCCTCCCAAAATCAAAGTATATCCATTCATATGCTGTGTGGCTACTACACTTTTGGCCCACCCAGTGTTTTATGTAGTGTCACATGATGATCCAGTTGTCCATAAAGATCAAGTTCTAGTATACTTGGACATGACACTGTAGTTTAAAGGTGAACTGAAACCTTAATAGCCACATACAAAAAACTGAGTTATTATTGGTTTGGGTTAAGTGTTTTTGACTTCATAACCGAATCATATCCCACACATTAAACGCAGTTAGGCCCGTGTCCTGTTTGATAAATATATAATACTCAGAAAAGTAATATAAAATATTGTGAAATTTAATTGTGTATTGTTAATGATGTGGCCAAACTTTTCAAAATCTGCGAGTTGAAAAGAGGCCATATCTGTTCACATTTAAATGAATAACCCATACTGGTATTGTCAAGAAATGAGTTGCGAATTTAAATTACCTACTAATATTAACTGAATATATATCCTGCTAAAAATAGTTTACATTTTGAAGACGATATTATGATACCCAATCAATTTATTATTATTTTTTTAAATCCATTTTCAAGGTAATTTAGAGAATGTTTCTTTAGCAAGAACAATTGTTGTAATACGAGAAGTACATAATAGAGTTTCAAATTATTCGCAAAGCAATACCTCACAACAAATTGATTTACATGGACAATTGGTGTATATATAGTAACTAGATAGCAGTTATCATTTGGAATGTATAATAGCACAAATATATACCGTAGAATCTCCAGCTCAATAAGCACCATATTCTGAATATTTCATAAAATTACGCCCTTAGGAAAAGAACTACGATGCCAGAAGAATATATTTCATTTATTTCGCAGACGTAAAAATTAATTTTATGGAAGGATATTTTTTTTAATTCGTGAATAGTACTTTTCTTTTATTGTTCTCCTTCAAATGCAAGACGATGGATGCTGGGTGGGCCAATTTGGTGCGAATAAGATATCGATCAAACAATAAAAATGCGAAACCATCCAAATGTTGAACTTGCACAGATTGTGATAACACTCTCCTAGAGTTAATGCTGCAAAAGCATAATTTACAATGTCAAAAGGGCAATATAGCGCTCATTTGAATTAATGAGATTATTTCTATATTGCTTCTGAAAAGTTCCTGGTTTTATTACAGCATTCCCAATGAGGTTTTCAAAACTAAAGATTACATATAGTCCGAATCAATGCGGGAAAATGCAGAATTTAGTGTATAAAATAATTGTCAGATCTGGAAATTTGCATCCAAGTTTTTGTTTTGGAATAATTCCACTTACGTTGCTGGATCAAAAGTGAAACTTTCATATTTCCTATTTTGAACGTCATTAGAATATTTCTGAAACAATTCATTAAAGTTTTAAATAATCCTATTCAACCTTGTTTTAAATTGCTGTTAAGAATTTAGAAATAACTGATATTAAGAATCGAGGTAAATAGGATATGAAAACATGATTCCGCATTTTAATATTTTGTATCGAGTTTGGTTTGACATATAGAGGTACAGAAAGTGAAATTATAATGTGTTTATACATAAATATAAACTGCAGCGTCTTCTCAAATATTATTCTACTATCATTTGTGACCTTAGCACGCGTACCTTGAAGATAAGTATAAGTTGATGCCACTTCTCTGCATAACATTACAGTGCAGGAAACCATATACACGTATACATAAATTGCAGCAACTTCGTTAAATTTGTTTACTGTTACATTACACATTTGTTAGCCTACTGCGTAAATTGTGTTTATTTTCCACGAAATTGTTAAAGTCATTCAGCTTGAATGCTTGTATTATGGCATGTCTATTTTGTTACCCTTGCAACAAATCCCTCCTCCACAAAAAAAAATGAACTGGACAGAAAAAAATATCGAAGGAGGGTGTCATGGATCGATTGGCATTCTTGTCTCCCAAATTGCGGAAGAGTGAAAATTAGCAAGACTGAGGGTGCTTATCCTTTGTAGACTCTACGGTGTATATACCAAGGGTTTGGGGATTACCTATAACCCAAGCATGCTGGTCTATTTCTTTGATTTTGTTTGAAGAAACAGAAACACTGCATGCAAGTATATAGCCCTTTAAAGTGGTTCGATAAATTTGCATCATGATGTAGTATGTATATGTAGTAGTGTGTTTATATTCTCAAGTGGTAGGGTATATATGGTTTGTGTTTTTTTAAAAGGCCGCCTCCACTCGCATAGTTGGAGGTATTTGGTGGTTCTTCACACTGATCATTATCTCGTCTTACACGGCCAATTTGGCTGCATTCCTCACCGTCGAGAGGATGATATCCCCAATACAGTCGGTTGAAGACCTCGTTGAGCAGAACGAGATCACCTATGGAACTTTGGGATATGGATCTACCATGACATTTTTTAGGGTATGTATATACTGATTTTCCTTAACAAGGTGACTGCATGTACCTAAGATCTCTGTTCAAAAAAAAGTAACATTTGAGATTATGGTTTGGTTTGTATCTCGATAAACATATCTGGATAGGAAGTGCTCGAGTATAATTAGGTAATGAAGGAAAATGTGGATATTTGAGATAATGTAGATGAAGATAAATAAAATCCTTCATCTATAATTAGGTAATAGAGATGTACTGTATTATAACTGAATTAACACAGATTCTAATATGTTTGACCTTTTACTGTATAATGTTCAATTTGTAAGTAATTTAGACTTTGTAAAAAAAATTAATATGTAATCAATTGTACACTTGCATTGTATTCGCAATTAAGTTTTTTAAATCTTGTTCAGGGGAACTTTTTATATTTGTTTCCCTTCATGCCGTTATTTCATATTACCTTTGCTGTCAGAATATTTGTGACAGATAAACAATGAAATGATGGAAACATTGCTAGATGCGGATCAGTAATTGTGCTCATTCCGATTCCCATGGACTACTATGTACTTGTTTGCTCATTTGTTGTTCGTTGAACTGAATGAGATGCGAATGAATTGCTTCATCATGCGGTTCTTATGTGCAATCATTGATAGGTTTATTATTGAGCAAGTCTTCAGTTTTCAAGTATGGAAACATGGGGCTTATAATTAAAATCTTTTGACACGCACCAGAACTTTAAATTACTCTATAAATATTTGATTTTAATACTACTCTGAATTTAGTGCTTTTGTTTTTGACAGGATTCCAATATGGAAATGTATCAGAAGCTGTGGCATTTCATGGCATCTAAAGAACCATCAGTGTTTGTGTCCACTTATGAGGAAGGAGTGAATAGAGTTCTGCAGGGGAACTACGCTTTCCTCATGGAGTCTACAATGTTAGACTATTTTACAAAAAGAAACTGCAATTTAATGCAGATAGGTGGTCTGCTTGATTCCAAAGGCTATGGGATTGCAACACCAATAGGCAAGTGAATAAATAGCATCTGTTGGTACATTTAGTTTCAAGTGTTATATCGTATAATTTAACAAAAATAAGGTTCACCGTGGCGAGACAAGATTTCATTGGCAATCTTGGAGCTGCAAGAGAAAGGCACAGTGACGAAATTGTACAATAAGTGGTGGCAAGGGCCACTGGAGGAGTGTGGCAGGGATGACAAGAGTAAAGACAATAAGGCCAGTTCACTTGGGGTGGATAACATTGGAGGAATCTTCGTTGTGCTCATGTTCGGATTGGCTCTTGCCATATTCGTTGCAATCCTCGAGTTCTTTTGGAAGTCCAAGAAGAATGCCCAAACGGACAAGGTAAGTATACAAACAAGTAGAGGAAAATGGAGTGAACTGGACTACATAGAATGGCTAATTTGTAACTGTTTATGATGTTTATCTGTAGCAATCCCTGTGTTCGGAAATGGCCGAAGAACTACGTTTCGCCGTAAGGTGTCGTGGTTCCCGTCAAAGACCCGCTTTACGAAGACAGTGCAATAGGTGCGTGGCAGGCACCACCTACGTGCCAGCAACCTTAGACACTCCTCAGGAGAACGGTATCATGCAGATGTTGGAGGTACGCAAGTCCCCCGTCCATATAGACTGCGCACGGTGTTGAGCGACTTCAAATGCTGACATCTCCCTTCCGGTATTATTTCAACCCCTTCAATTATATTCCTTCATATACTATAATTGGTGACAGAAGATACTAATACTAGATATAGTGCTATAATTGTTAAGGATCGGGATATCTCCGAAGGCAAAAATCTCCCGCAAGGTGAAGGACTGTGACATTTTTAGTTCTCAGAAAATTAATCTTAGTTGAGATTTTTGGAAAATTCCAACCGCCTTCAAGTTTTCAGTCTCTTTACTGTGCACAATTTTCAATTATAGGGTTAGGTCAGGTGTTTGATAAAAATAATAACTTACTTTTTTAATTATAACCATCTAATTGTTCTAGTACTGTATGAAATGTGAGATTTCAGTAACCGTTGAGTGGCATATTATTTGAGCACCGGACCCGTTCAAATAGTTTCAGCCGATGAAGACAAGTTTTTTGCTCAGAAATATATTTATTTATTTATTTATTGAAAGCTGATTTAAAGTGTTGTATGTACCTGCTTTATCCTGCAAAACTGTGATTTTGCAAGTATATAGTACTAGGTATGTGTTCGACTGTGTTAAATTTTGCGAACATATGATGGTTTCTATATATGAAAGCGTTTGATACGTGGCCCCTGTTGGATCAGATTGCAATAAATCATCGAGGATCAAATATTATATGTAATTATCTAAGCATATTTATGAGAAGAAGTTCGTCGAGGCAATCATGGGTTCAGATTGCAATGCTACAAGTTTTGGGTAATATTAAATTCAGTTTTCTTCAATCAATATTGATTTCGTTTCGGTTATTCAGCCCTGATTTTGCTTAGATTTTGAAGTTCGTTTGATGTCACTGATATTTTTAATGTGAAATGAATTGTAGCAGGGATTCCAGAGTAAAGATTTTCCATGTAATATCAAGAAAGCCAATTGAAGGATTACAACATATCAGCCGAAACTAGATGAATATGTAGAAGGATGAAACATTATTGACCTTCTGGAAGGCTTTACAATGGGTAAAAAATTGTATGTTGAAGCTGTTAACATTTTTATTGCATTGTCGAATAGCATTGTTTCATTAGACCTAGAACTAATTTTATACCTTGCGTATTAAGAAAACTACTAATGACTAATGAAGTTATATGGAATGGGACTAATGGTGAAACATTTCAATTTAAGCATTGCCTAGTGTTTCACAAATCTCCAACTGTTAGCATTTCATTGTATACTAATTTAAAGAAAATATCTAACACCTTCTGCTGAACTGAATTTCACTGAAAATATGTAAGACAGTGTAGGTTTAGTTTAGTTTCTAAAAATGTGTTAAGCAAAGAATACCAACTCAATTTCGGTTTGTAATGAAGACCGAGTAGGGATGAGGTCGAGTTGTAAGTCCAACTATTGGTTCCAGGGTTGGAGGAGGATGTCCATCAGGTGTCTTAAAGGTGAATCTCTGTATCACAGATGAGAAGAAAAGGAACAATTCCATCTTGGCCAATCGTTCACCCACACATCGACGAGCTCCTTATAATGTAAGTCACATATTTATTGTGTTGCACCAAAACGTTTGGTGTGTTGAAGTGCCTTACCTAGTCCAAATGGGATGAAATATTCCGCCTTTTTCACTTTGCCCTCGTTATCGAGAAACCTCTCTGGCCTGAACACATCTGGATCACCCCACAGGTTTGTGTCATGGCTCAAAGCCCATAGGTTAGGCCAAACTGTCATGTTAGCAGGTATGTCAAATCCGCAAAGTTTTGTAGCAGCTTTTGTCATGTGAGGTGCGCTAAGTGGCACAATGGCGCAGTACCTTTGTACCTCCAAAACGGTAGCATAGGTATATGGTAATCTGGAAAGGAAGTCCTCATTAATGTGAAAGTTGTAACTCGAAATAATGAATACAGCACATTGTCTAGTTATAACTATCACACATTTTGCAGGTATGTCACACTAATAGAAATGATGCTAGGAGATCGATTGGTACCTTCCAAATAAATATATAGAGTTAGAAAATTTTGATTTTGATCTTTTTGGGGGTTATGTATCGTTTTTACTGAGATATTACTGCTCATACTTCCCCTAGCTCTTTGCCTTGCAAAATCCAATCTCAGATAATCTAAGAATATTGTTTTGAAGATGCCAATGGATTTCTTAGCATTCTTGTTTTTATATGAGGTGCACCTTTCAGCAGTTTAGTTTTAGTTACCAAACATATTTTACATGTGTCTGTCTGAGTACTGTGGTCTTCTCGATTTCCCAATCACTCTGTCTATTTCTGTCTGCACTTTGGTTTGAAAACTGGGCCAAATCGCCATGAAAAGAACAGCCCATGCCAAAGTACCTGAAGTGGTTTCTGTTCCAGCGTGGCAGAAAATGTAGAGATCACCAAGTAAGCGTTCCTCTGCAATAATGTACTTTTTCCATGAAGTTTAAACAATTCAAACCACGTCTATCCTGATGTACACTGCAATTAATATTTACCTGTAAGCCGAGGACGATCATCTTTCTGGTTTCCTGTCTCCTTCGTTGTACTTAAATGCTTCAAGTATGCCTCAACGTAATCCTTAGGCTCATTTTCAGGAACAAATATAGCCTTATGTTCTTCAATATTGCGTCTTAAAACTCCAATGATTTTGCGATTGTTAGAGTTGAATTCTTTAGACGTCTTGGAAAATATTCTCAGAGCAGGGAATATATTTATAACGTTGAACGAAGCAATAAATTCGAAGTTTTTATGCAGCATTTTTGAAAATTCCTCCATTTCATTACTTCCATATTTAAAGGTCATTCCTGAATTAGATATTGTCTTATTTATGTAATTTTCTTTAAAGTACTTGATTGGATTAGTAATCAATGCAGTTTGAAGATGCAAATAAGATATGTACATACAATTTGGATATATGACCGACTCTGTTGCAGCAGTGATCAAATTACAGACGTGATCAGGTTCAACTTCTATACAAAGTTGCTTATTGATCATTACGAAATTGCAGAGGCAGATTTAGTATTTTTGGATTGAAATTACAAGATATGCATCATCAACTAGCTGCAAAGCAGTTTGAACAATTAATTACCGCTAGCTATGTTGAAAATTACATTGATGACAGGCGTGACAAAGTTGTCAGCAGCTTGGATAATTTGTCCTGAAAATGCATCCAAGTGACTGCTTAATTTCTCCACTTCTTCCCGAATCGTCAATTCTGCTGTTTGTTTTCCCATCCCGAAATCTCTGAGGGTCATGAATGCAAACCTTCGTTGAAGTTTCCAAGCAGGTGTGCTAGTTTGCCCCACTATGTCTTAAAATTGCATAAGAAACAGTATAGGGTTCAGTATTGTTATTTCAAAAAAGCTTTCATTTGATGTGCTGGGTAAATTTTTGAGTTTCTTTACAGTTTTAATCTCCAAACTTTAACTGATCATTTTCAAAAGTCGATTTTCGAAATGCGTACATTTAAAAGTATCATGTCAAAGAAGGATTATAGAATTATAAAACGCAAAACCAGGAGAATTTCACAGATCATGAATTTCAGAAACAATGTAATAACTCGTATTCTTGTCGGGACCAATTAATTAAGAGGCTTTATTTGTGTCTTAATGTGTATGTTTTATCTTTGGTTGGCTTTCATATAATTAATTCTCTATTTACCAGTAATGTACGTGATTCAAATCTCACCTTTATAATTTGTTCTTACTCTGAAGCTGTACAAGTCTGGTCTACCAGAAAATGTATCCCATTGCTTGGTGAAGGCTTCATTTATTGATTCCCAATCATTGAGTATGAGCACTGGTTTAGCCCCAATTTGCACTTGAAACACATTGCCATACTTTTTGGTCATCTCTTGAAATTGTCGATAAATGTCTTTTCGCAAAAATGGCACGTATCCCACCAAAGGTAATCCTTTGGGGCCTGGAGGTTGCTTGCTAACATATTTGTACTTGAAAACGTACAAGTAGTACAGAAGCAGTGATGTTACCAAGACTAACACTGAGTAGTAAAAGCTGTCCATTTCTTTGTAATTGTTTCTTCCACCTTCTTTCACCAAATCAAAGACCAAAGAAATTGTGCGATAACTTTTGCACAACAGGCGAGGAAGTGTGTACTTTGCTACATTGTACTGCAGGGTTCACTCAGTTAGCATGTTGCTTTGAGTTGTCCTGTTTGCAAGGAATAATAAATCGATGTAATTTAATATACGCATGATAGGCTTCTAAAAATATTACGTGCTATACCGGGTGAGTCAAAAGTCCAGTGATGACCTGTTGTTTTTGTAAGTGAATGGTGTAGGAATGGAAACGCACATGGAAAGTACTCAGCAAGTTGGGGGCTATCTAACCATGGGCCCATTGGTGACATTGAAAGGTGGGATCAAGGTCATTGAAATGCTAACTTTGTAATTATTGGCGCTAGTGGGCTGATATCATTTAGCGAAATGTTCAGCGCCGTGTTCTAAACATAATGCAGCAAACAGATTGAAAATCGGATTAACAGTGCAAAAGTTATGTGGAAAAAACCGGAATGTGCACCCTTGTGAAATGCTTTCAAGCCGGCTCCCTTGTTGTACACAAACATCATGCAATTGCAAGGCAAGGAAGCACACACCAGGGTATTGGTTAGGAAAGCTTTTCACAGGAGCTGGGCAGTTTATAATGCGAACAATACTGTTCTGAAAATGTCTCGTATTGTCGCTTTGATATGTGGGCTAATTGGAGATTTGGTTTGCAAATGGCCATTTTGAAATATTTTATTATTCCACATAGCAATGCAACATACACATATATCAACGATTTTCAACTATCATTGAGTGAGGATGAGGACGTAGAGACCCTCCTGTCATTGGTTCCAGAGTTGGAAGAGGATGACCATCAGGAATGCTGAATGTGAACTTTTGCATGAGCGATGCGAAGAAGAGGAACAGCTCCATCTTTGCGAGAAGTTCACCGATGCATCGACGAGCCCCTTTCAGTTTTATTTGCCAAAGTAAATGTTTCATATTAGTTGCAACAATAATTATACTAAAATTGGTTTACTTACCAACAGAAAACGGTATGAAATATTCGGGTTCGAAGACTTTTCCTTCTTCATCGATGAACCTTTCCGGCCGGAACACTTCTGGATCACCCCAAAGCTCTGGATCGTGATGAACAGCCCAAATATTAGGCCACACTGTCATATTAGCAGGTATGTGGAATCCAAGTAGTTCTGTTTCTAATCTGGATTTGTGAGGGGCACTCAGTGGGGCCACTGTAGCATACCGTTGAACTTCCAAAATTACTGCATTCGTGTATGGCAACCTGTTGGAAAAATATTTAGGTTGTTATTCTTATAGCAATCTTAATCCTACTGAATCGTAGAGCTGTAAAACTAGTATAATCTTTCATTTTCTTTACGCATTTCTCATCATAAATTGTCATAAGAACTACAATACACACTGACTCTTTGTTGAATATGATTTTAGAGAAAAGGAATAATTACATTGGACGGTCTTTGTATTGAGGCATGTTAAATTTCCCAATGGTTTCATCTATTTCTTTGTGCACCTTGGTTTGAATATCCGGCCAAATTAACATGTACAGCAAAGCCCATGACATTGTAGTAGCTGTTGTTTCAGCCCCAGCATTGAACAGGTTTACTAAATCTCCCAGTAGTCGTTCATCTTACAACATGTTGGAATTAAAATCTTAGGAAAATAATTGTTAGTGAGTTTCAAATACAAATACTTACCACTGAAGCTGCAAATTTCATCTGATCTCACAACAAATGTACTGTTATTATACATTTGCTGCAGATAAGACTCAATGTAGTCTTTAGGGTCATTTTCACTCGAGTAAACCAATTTGTGGTCATGTATAATTTTACTTAAGTACTCTTTAATAATTTCAGTGCTAGCTTTGTAGTTCTGGCATGAATTGGTGAAGAATCTCAAAATTGGGTAAAGGTTGTATATATTTGATTGCGAAATGAAGTCAACAACTTTCTTGAAAGTAACACGCAGCTTTTCTGCTTCCTGGCTGTCATTTTGTAAACTTTCACCTAAACAACAATCGTTGTACATCATTATTGATAGTAAAATGAAATGTACACTGCACAAGATATATACTTAATTACCGCAGGAGATTTTTAAAATGACGCTGACAGATGTAACAAAAAATAAACCTTCGGAAAGGATTATTTTTCCAGAGTATTTCGTAAATTGAGCAACTAGTTTTTCCACTTCATCTAAAATAGCCTTTTCCCCTACTGTATTACCCATTCCCATTTTTCTCAGTGTTTTCACGGCAAATCTTCTTTGATGTCTCCACTTGGGATTAACGTCTTGCCCTACAATCTCAACTGGATACGGTTATGAAATTTTTCCGGATTCAATCAATGTTGGTTTTGAGTGGAAAGATTGCAGTTAATAATAATAATCGATCTGTAACTTGCCTTTGTGACCCAGCCTGATCCTGTTGCTGATCATGAAAGGTCGATCGGAAAACGCATCCCATTTGTTGATAAATGCTTCTTTGATCGATGCCCAATCATTAAGTACCAACACTGGCTTCGTCCCAATATTAATTTGGGAAATGTTT
The DNA here is from genome assembly GCA_023279145.1 of Glomeris maerens. NCBI lineage: Eukaryota > Metazoa > Arthropoda > Diplopoda > Glomerida > Glomeridae > Glomeris > Glomeris maerens. The sequence goes on along the minus strand of WWPM01020265.1, from coordinate 25,996 downwards.
CCATGCATCTTGGTTAATTCTTGTAAATGCCTGTGTGTGTCTTTGCGAAGAAATGGCAAATATCCCAGAACTGGTACACCTCTTAGTCTGGGAGGACATTTCTGAAACTTTCTTCGATTCCAAATCAGTAGTTTTATAAAATACAAAAGTGACATTATCATCAGCCAGATTGTTACAAAAGATGGACAGATGGGATCCATTCTACAGCACTGTTATGTTTCTTCTGTGCAATTTAAAATCAAACATCGCATTTTGAACTTAATTTTGACCTTCGAATCAAAGGAAATATGGAGGGTCGTGAAACTTTTGGATTATTTTTTATTGAAATCTCTTAGAGAGTATGTACTATGTACTGTATTTAAGTATATGGCGTGTTAAATACAAAATTACAAATAAATATGATGGGTGATACGGTCTAGCTAGAGAATGTAAGGTACGCGTATTTATTTTTCATAAAACGCCCCTGTGACAATATTACAAATGAAGTTTATTATATAGAGCCTCAAGATATTTAATGAAAGATCAACAGGATACTCTAATGTCTGAATATTTGATCAAAGTAGTAACTTGAAATTACTTCAGAGATCCTTAATGTCGGTTTTCTACTATAACCGAAAATGGGTTAGGGTGCAGAGTTAATCCTGGAACAGGTTCCAGAGATGGAGGAGGATGACCTTCAGGAAGTTTAAATGTGAATCTTTGCAAAACGGTTGCGAAGATAACAAACAGTTCCATCTTCGCAAGACGTTCCCCCATACAACGTCTTAAACCTGAAATTATCATGTATTTTTTAAAAAAAAATTCTTACTCAACTTTGATCTCAACATGTCAATTTCTGATACCTGCAGAAAATGGACGCAAATACTCGGGTTTTTTCACCTTGCCACCGGAGTCGATGTACCTCTCGGGACGGAAAACTTGCGGATCACCCCACAAGTCTGGATCATGATGCAAGGCCCATAGATTGATCCATACTTCGATGTTTGCAGGTATGTTAAACCCACATAATTTGGTAGCACATTTGGTACTGTGAGGTACACTGAGAGGTCCGATAGATGCGTACCGTTGAACTTCCAAAATTGCTGCATGGGTGTAAGGCAATCTGAAATTTACCCCAATATACTAGTATATATTTCTGTTGTTGGAGTACTTTCACTTATCAGTTACTTTAAGTAGGGGTATTATTGATTACGTACAAATGCCTGTCGTTGTAATGAGGCATTTTTGAATTTCCTATTGCTTCGTCTATCTCCTTTTGAACCTTTTCTTGAATAGTTGGCCAGACTGACATGTAAAGTACGGCCCATTCCAAAGTACTTGAGGTGGTTTCAACGCCACCATTGCAGAAAACGTACAAATCAGCCAGCAAATAGTCATCTGCGAATTGTGATTATTGCATGAAAAGCCAGGGTTGAATGCAGTACACATTTTTACCACTGAAACTTCGAATTTCATCGTATTTGACAGAGTTGTCCGATGTATCATACATTGCCTTGAGATAACTCTCGATGTAGTCTTTCGGCTCGTTATCTGACGAGAATGTTGTATTGTGTTCACTAATGGCCTTTCTGAGGAAGTCCTTGGAATTGTCATTGCCTATCTTAAATTGACTGCAGGATTTGGTAAAATGTCGTAGGATTGGGAAAAAATTCAGGATGTTGTGTGGTTCCAAAAATTTAAAGACTCCGTCAAGGCAGGTAGCAAATCGCTTGGCTTCTGGGGTGTTGTATTCAAGTCTTTCTCCTGAGCAGAAAATTGACTACATTTTATGAGAAAAACATCAAACTCTAGCCATACCACAATTTTACACGCAGAATTTGGGTAATTTGAACAACCATTGGCATTGACACAGCTCAAAAAAATACATATGGCTCTCGGGTACTGTAACTACGACCAAGATGTGAGAAAAGCGGTGAGCATATTGTTTTAGGGAATTAGTGGGTTTAGATAATTTGTAACAAAGGTGTTCCAGCCCATCCCCCTCCCAAATCGCCGCCTCCCTAGGGGAGGGGCACAGCAGTGATGATGTAAAATCACACCACAAATTGGAACGTTCGAATCCATGGTTTCGTCCAATCAGGATGCAGAGGCGTAGGATTGGAACGAAACGAGTGGAAGAAAGAACAGGGATCTACAGAGCTTATCATCGAGTGTGGTCGCTGTGGCAGCCAGCACCATTGAAGGGGCTCCGAGGGCAAAGTAGGTCTCAACCAGAGTTGAAGGCCAAACTCAATAGTTTAGGGCATCGGCAGAATTCCAGCAAACGCCGGAGGATAAGATTGTTGATGCAATAAAAGCCCTTTTAAAGCGTTTGAGCAGAGAATTGTAAATTGTGTGAGCCGAGGTTCCGGGACGCGTTAACGTACCGGAAAGGGTTTCAGCAAGGAGCAACGGTTTTGCGAGCAGATCGAAGGCGCCGGGGGCTTTGAACCACCCAGAAAAGTGTGGCTTCGTTGTAGTTTCCCCAAGAAGTACAAGCAAACACAGACAATAACATGCATTAATAGCCTTCAATATGCACTAAAACCTGAATAAGCAATTTCCTACGAAAAAGGTGTCCATATCGCACGTGTTAAAATTGTCTCTCCTCGTGTAAAACAATAAATTGTTCTATTTACCTGTTGCGAGGTTCAGAATAATATTGATAGTTGACGGGAAAAACAAGTGATGAATTTGAATTTGGCCCCCTGAATAATTGCTTAAATAGGCTGTGAATTTTTCCAATTCCTCAGTAATCACGTCTTGCGCTGTTGATTTTCCCATTCCCAGGTCTCGCAGTGTAGCTACTGCGAATCTTCTTTGATGTCTCCATATGGAGGAAGGTGATGGGCTCACTATCTCTTATGATGGTTTCAAGAGATACAGAAACGCATTAAATTCTATAATTTCAATGCAACTGTTATTTCCGTAATTTACCTTGGCTTTTGCATTTCAAAGTAAATGTGAACATATTTGGTCGATTTGCAAAGATTTCCTTCTGCTGAATTAAGCCCTCTTTGATGGATTCCCAGTCATTGAGCACCAGTACTGATCTGGGGCCCATGTTTACTTTAAAAATTTTTCCGTATTTCTTCGTCATTTCAACGAGCTGTTGATAAACGTCAGCACGTATGAATGGCAAGTAACCAACAAAGGGCAGGCCATGTGGTCCTGGAAGTCCACTGTTGTCCCGGAACAAGATGTAAAGGAGCAATAATAGGCCCAAAACCATTGAACATGTTGCAATCGAGCTGATTTCCATGTTGCTTCTTTTATATTGCAAGTCAAACTGCAACTAACCAATTTCCTAGTCACTATATAGTTAGCATATGCATAAGGTCCGAATTTGTAAGGTCAAGGTAAAGAGGCTTATGAGTGCAGTCGTTTGTCCAAATTTGTAACCAGATGCTTGTTTACAATAAACTTCCCATGTACTGCATAAATACATAAGTAAACAAGGTTCCACATCATGACAACCTGGTTATAACAAGCCCGAAGCATATTTGAGAATATTTTGTCAAAATTACATCCGATAGTGAGAAATAAAATGTCGAATAAAGGGCAAGTATCCTATAATAGGAAGGCATTAAGGGCCTGGGAGCCTTGTGCCAAAAGTCTTGCCTTTCTTACCATAATGTAGAAATATAGAAAGGAATTTATAAGGACTGGAATAAAAATGTACAAACTAAGCAGCTCCATATTGGAGTCCAGTTTATTTCAGTTCAATATCTTAACTGCTTTACAGGGGGTAAAGTATGTATCAAATAGAGAAGTGATTGCAAACTTCTAACAAATATTGAATTCAAAAGTAAAGTTGCGTGTGAACTTTTATGTTACAAATCTGTCCAAAAAATTATAAGCAAGTATATGAACCATTATTTCCGGCAGCGAATAACGCGGTCAATGACCTCAATTTACACTTACAAAGAAAGTGGCGACTGAAATCGCTTAATTATAATAAGAGATCCTCAATTGCGGTTTTCTATTATAACGCAAAATGGTTTTGGGTGCAGAGTTAATCCTGTCACTGGCTCCAAAGATGGAGGAGGATGACCTCGAGGAAGTTGAAAAGTGAATCTCTGCATAACAGAAGCAAAGATAACGAAGATTTCCATCTTTGCCAGCCGTTCCCCTATGCAACGTCTAGTACCTGGAAATAGTAATTAACGTGTTAAATTCTTACTTCAGCTTAATCTGCATACTATGCATTTTCTTACCAGCAGAAAATGGGATAAAGTACTCTGGCTTGTTCACTTTGCCGTTTTCGTCGAGGAACCTCTCGGGACGGAAAACATGCGGATCACCCCACAAAGCTGGATCGTGATGCAAAGCCCATAGATTTGGCCACACTTCAATCTTTCCAGGTATGTTTAGTCCACATAATTTGGTAGCACATTTGGTGCTGTGTGATAAGCTGAGTGGCACAACTGTTGCGTATCGTTGAGCTTCCAAAAGCACAGCATGGGTGTATGGCAATCTGTAATACATATATTCCAATACATTTTTATACAGGGTGTTGCCGAATTCGTTGCACAAACTGACAGGCTAAATATTTCCCTGCGCATAAAGAAAACTAAAAGTTCCTATGAATCCTGGTCTGGAAATGCTTAGGTTTTTCATGCTCCCTACGTCTTTATTAAGAACGCATAATGAATGATCAATGGAAAGATGTGGGGAGCGTGAATTATGGATGTCACATTTTATGTAGGTCCTACTTAAAAACCTAAGCGCTTATAGAAACTTTGTCTTGTTTTCATGCAGGGAATATACTCTGTAATTCTGCAACACCCTGTATAGTGTCCCCACCAAGGAAGCCAATGTACACGTGTCACTGCTTGTTTTGTGAACAGGACTGTATAGACATTTGTTAGATCCATGCCCCTTCCCTGAATTCTTAACAATGTTAGGTCTTATAACATGCGTGCATACATTTGCCTGTCGTCGTATTTGGGCATTTTCGATTTCCCTATTGTTTCGTCTATCTCCTTTTGAATCCTCTTTTGAAATTCTGGCCAGACTGATACGTAAAGTAGAGCCCATTCCAAAGTACTTGACGTGGTCTCAGTGCCGGCATTAAAGAAAACGTACAAATCACCAAGTAAGTGTCCGTCTGTAAAGCATGCACCCAATGCAAGAATTACACTTGTGTACATAACAAAAGGAAATTTAACTGTAATTCTTTACCGCTAAAACTGCGTATTTCATCCTCTTTTTTAGTGTCCGATGTACCATACATTGCCTTGAGGTAAGCCTCGATGTAGTCTTTTGGGTCGTTTTCTGGTGAGAATATTGCCTTGTGCTCTTCGATGGCCTTTTTGAGGAAGTCCTTGGAATTGTCATTGTCTATCACAAATTGGCTGCAGGATTTGGTAAAATATCGTAGGATAGGGAAGAAATTCAGGATGTTCTTTGGTTCCAAGAATTCAAAGATTCTGTCCAGTAAAGAAGCAAATCTGTTGGCATCTGGGGTGTCGTATTCGAATCTCTCTCCTGCACAACAAATTCAGGTAATTATTACAATGATGAACCAAAAATAGCCTATATGTCATCTGCAGGTTAAATGAAGGATAGTGTTTTACTACCCACATCTTAAAGAGTATGGAGTCATTCCTTCTCAATTATATTTGAACTCGTTTATAAAAGAGTTCCTCTTTTTAAATTGCAAGTGTTCATTTACTTGTCCGGTCCCTAAAATAATAACTTTGTCTCTGCATGTTGTAGATTTTTGTCTGTTTTATGTTCCAATTTAGATATTAAAATAACCGAGGGAAGGTATTTTAATATTTGCCCAATGTAATTCAGGAAATACAAGCAATGCAGCACAGTAACAATTGTTTTGTTTTAAATGTTTATTTAAAAAGACGAATACGCAAAGGCCATATAAAGTTATTCCAGGTATTATGAAGAGGAAAAAAACCATCAAGGAAGCAAGTTAGCATAACTGTGTGTAAGCATTAATTGCTAGTTAAATGCACGTAAGAAATAGATGTTTGATTGAATTACCTGCTGCAATGTTCATAATGACATTGATCGTAGACACGAAGAACATGCGATGGATTTGAATTTGTTTCCCAGAGTAATTGGACAATCGAGATGTTAATCTCTCCATTTCTTCAGCAATGACATCTTGTGCTGTTGATTTGCCCATTCCCATGTCCCTCAGTGTGCTCACAACGAATCGTCTTTGATGTCTCCAAACGGGGCATGGTGATCGACTCGATATCTCTTTGTTATTTCACGAAATATATATAAACACGCAAAATACTAAATTAAAGGCAATTGTAATTTTGTTAGTTCACCTTGACTATTCATTCTCATCTTAAATGTGAACATGTTGGGCCGGCATGCAAATATTTCCCTTTGCTGAATTAAGCCCCCTTTGATGGAGTCCCAGTCATTGAGCACCAGCACAGGTCTGGGTCCCATGTATATTTTAAAAACTTTGCCGTATTCCTTTGTCATTTCATAGAGCTGTTTAAAAACATCTTCACGTACGAATGGCAAGTAACCAACAAAGGGCAGGCCACGTGGTCCTGGAAGTCCACTGTTGTCCCGGAACAAAAGGTACAGGAGCAATAATATTGCCAAAACTATTGAACATGTCGCAATCGAGCTGATTTCCATGTTACTTCTTTTGTTGCAAGTCAAACTGTTACTAGTCTACAGTATGTTGGATCTTGGGTATGAATTCATTATGCCCATGAACCTTAATCGGTATCAGTGACATGCCACTGTTCCTCTTATTATAGTGCAAGGGTCACTTGAACCAATCATTGGCAATTGAATTGCACCGTCACGAATTGCTCGTTAATTTTCCGGAGTTGTCAGTTGAGAAGTGAGATGAGCAAAGTCAATTGTGATTATTATTGAATTTCAATTAATTTAAAGCTTTACAGAATCTAGACAACAACAAATTCTACATAAATATAGTCCAGTGATTATGCGATCTTTCGAACTGAATTCAAGCAACATTGGGCATATTTGTGTTGTTGCTTTTAATATTTATCAGTGCTTTAATACTGAAAATCAATATAATAATATATTTATTTCATCCCTATAAAGGGTTTGAAGCCGTTTCAGGAGGCAAGATTGAAACCAATTTGATATCATGCACTGATGTATTTTGTTTCCAGAAACGATTCGGGTTACATTGAATTATGTTTCACACTTTGATCATAATTGTAATTGAAGTTTATGAGCTGCTAAAGTTGGCACCAATTACGTCCTTGGTTTTGTTTACCATGACTGCTTCGAGCAATTAACAAATGAATAAGTACTATTAATATTGAACGGTAGAAGTCAATTAATTTACTTGAAAATAACTTATATCAGTGATTGATATGTGAATAGGTATTTATATACTAAGTTTACACAATTTTAAATTTTAGTGTTCGAAGATCATTTCAAAATGCTACTACGTATGTAATGACGAGAACCTGACAGTATAATGTAAGACAACTCCACTCCTAAGGTCTGAGCAAAATGAGAATGCACATGTAGAAATTAAAATTGTGTATCTCACCTGCAGAGAATAAGTTTCGTTTTTAAGGCTTCACTTATCTGTTATTTCGCTTAAATGTCAATCCCCCTACAGGTGACACTTGAATGAATTCCTCTGTATTAACTTGTTCAAGAAAAAATGACATTTACAATATTTTTAAGTTAAACTATACGTGTTCATTCAATCATTGGTCATATTTCATCTATTTAATGCTGCAAGTATAGTTTGTGCACTTTTAATAGTAACTTTTAATCATCTTTAAGTCTAAATTATTAAGAGCAATTTGGCATTTTCGATCTGCCAATGATTTCATTGATTTCTTGCTGAAATTTCGCTTGTTCGTATATTTGCACGAAAAAGCAAAGATCTTTCGGATTTCCAAAGAAAAAACAATTTCAGAAGCAGCGAGGGAGTTCAAAATAGATCGGAAATGTGTTCGTGACTGGATGAAAAAGGAGACTTCAATCGGTATGATTTTAGAAAAGTTCAAATTACTTTTAAATGAAACTTGAATCCTGAAATTGGAAAAAATATCGAGTGGTGGACAGTGACGTTGAATAGTGGCTCCAATTTTTTGTCAAAAATGTAATAAAGTGTTAACAAAATTAAGTTAAAATGAAATAATGCCCCATCTCTAATAACACCCCAATCTCTAATAGCACCCCATGGCAAAAGTCTGAGATTTCAATAACGCCCCCGGGGTATTAAATGAGAATTTACGGTACAGTGAATATTCTTGATGTAAATTTCAATGTTAAAGAGTTATTCATTGGGACATAGTCAATTTGCTTTTGTTACATAATATCAATTGTTCGATCAGCTTGATTAAATTGGGAATGGAGACAAATCATACTCTGCTCTCCAGTATTACTGAATATGGATGAGGTCTTCGTGTTATTCCAACAATCGGTTCTAAACTGGGTGGGGCAACACCTGATGGAAACCGGAAACGGAAACGTTGCATGACTGAAGTAAAAAAGACAAACATTTCCAACTTTGCCAGACGTTCACCAACGCATGCGCGATATCCTGTAACGTAAAACAAAATTCTACATCAATTATCCCGTAGTTATATTAACATTTAATAAATACTACAATTAAAGAAGGAAGATCATGACCATGCCATTGAACATTTCACTTATTGCTAAAATAATTGTTTGCAAGAATTGAACACTTGTAAGTTAAATAGGAATATTTGCTGCTGTTTCTATTAATCTTTGAATTTATACGTATGTAGTACTTACCAACAGAAAATGGGATGAGATATTCAGGTTTCGTGACTTTTCCTTCAGATTTAATGAACCTCTCGGGTCGAAACACTTCCGGATCACCCCATAGTTCAGGGTCGTGATGAATTGCCCATAGGTTAGGCCACACTGTAGTTTTAGCAGCAACACGAAAACCGCATAGTTTTGTTGCACGTTTTGTCTTGTGGGGAACTGACAAAGGCACTATTGATGCATAGCGTTGGATCTCTAAAATAGTTGCTAGGGTGTAAGGCAACCTGTTAAGTGGTCCCAGCATTATTTTCCAGCTTTGCAGCCCATAATTTTAAAGGTAAAATTGCCTCATGTTTACCATCCTGTTAATATTTTTGAAATATCCTTGATATTATTGTGCAAGGTATGCATCAGGTTTAATACCTTCAAAGTTTTTGACAGCTCACAACAATGCGCAGAGAAATATTGAAATCTTACATATCACGGTCTGAATATGATGGCATTTTAGATCTGCCAATGGTTGCATCCATTTCTTGATGTATCTTGTCTTGAATTTCAGGCCAGAGTGTTATAAATAAAATTCCCCATGCTAATGTATTTGAGGAAGTCTCAGTTCCTGCATTGAACACACTGTACAGTGAGCCAATTAGTCGTGCCTCTGAAAATTTCAAACATTTTTGTTTTTGAGAATAATATTTTGGTCCATATACTAAATGAATGTTTCCTGTGATTGCAAGATTAAATAGAACACCTGCATGCGAATATTTGTATAAATAAACGTTGCATAAACTATGTAACAATTTAATGAAATATATTTAAATATTAATTCACAAAATTTGGAATCAATATTCCCGAGTACATTTGATATCTAGGTACAAAATTTCAGCTCAATCGACCAGTAAACACTTTTGAATATATAAAACCCTTTTGTGTTTTCAAATAATATGAAATCATTATTAATTAAATAGCATTGTTTTCTTGAAGATGCACATTTCTCCCTCTAAATTTAGCCAAACTGAAATTTTTACTCTGGGCTATTATATCTTCTGTAAAACGAATCCATGGTGTTTTCGTTTTTGCATTTTTAACGCATATATTTGAAAAAATCTAATGTTGATATTTTCAATAATTGTGAAATTTTAAATTCCAATATACAGACAAAACGCAATAATTTAATTACACCAGTGTACGGATTAGTTTCTTCATCTTCATCTTTGTGTCTCCGTATTTGCTCCAAGAATGCTTCTATGTAATCCCTGGGCTCGGTTCCCTCCACATATGTAGATTTGTGCTCGTTGATAGATTTAAGTAATAATTTGTCTATACTATTGCTGTTTTCAATAAATTTCGTGTAGGAATTATCGAAAAATCTGTAGATTGGAAAGAAGTTGACTATATTTGCCGCATCAAACTGGATAAAATTAAACTGAAGCATTTCTATTAATTTGTCGATCTTGCTGGAGCCATATGCAAACTTTTCTCCTGTAAATATAACGCATTTCATACATTCCAGAAAGAACAATTGATTTTTTTTTAAATCTAAATTTATATGATTTGAATGGGTTGAAATTAATTTACCTGCGTGGATATACCATGTAACATTAATCAGAGGCACAAAGAACATGTCACTTGGTTGAATTACTTTGCCTGATGACTCTTCTAATTTGTTTATTAGTTTTTCTGCTTCTTCTTCAACTGCCTTTTCAGCCCATATTTGGCCCTTTGTGTAATTTTTGAAGTTGTTTTGCATGAACCTGCGTTGTTCTTTCCATATTATATTATTGTCCTGGCCAATTATATCTGCAAAAGTAATTTAAAAAAAAACATTATAATTATGTTGGAGTTAATACAGCCGATGATTAGATTTTTTGTCTAAACTTTATGCAAAAGTATTGCAAGAATTAGTGAAGGAAATAACCGATTCATTACACAGCCAGCTTTGAAAATCTCAAGCTCTGCGAACAATATGCATTAGTATTTATCAATGCCATATTATTATTGGTATCATGAAATATTAGTCATGTTAACAATTTTCGGGTCTAAGGTTTGGGTTCAACATGTTTATAATTGTTTTCAAATGAACAATGTTGCAATTCAAATAACGTACAAGTACAAAAATAGGTCAAAGGTATACATGAAGATCTAATTTTAGGTTAGTTTTAGGATTTGTCATGTTCAGCACAAATTAATGTTTAATACTTACATGCATGAATGGAGCACTTATAAGTAACTTCTGGTAAAACAAGTTTTTGCTGCTTTGAATTCAAGGGGCAATAACCTAAATATATACTGCATACGTATAGGTAGACCTCTATAGTGTTTCTCACACATATTTGCAGTGATTCAAGATTGCATAAAATCTTAATTGGTAAATTGCAACAGTTCTTCGGTCACATTTTGTCTAGAGTTGTTTTAAAACTTGGAAATTGTCGGCGTTGCAATTGAAAGAAATGTTTGATTATTTGGAACAATTGCAATCTTGAACGCCATGTACATTATGCGCAACATTTAAGCATACTAACTTAAATACTTAGCTTGAAATATACCTTTGAACTTAGTGGCCATTCTGAAGATGTAGTTATTAGGTCGTCCTGAGAAATTCTCATTCTGACCAAGTAATGCTTCTTTAACAGAGGCCCAACTGTTCAATACCACAACGGGTCTTGGTCCAATTTGCACTTGGAACACTTTACCATAGGTTTTAGTCATTTCTGCGAATTGTTTGAATGCGTCTTTGCGAAGAAACGGTAAATATCCCAGGAGGGGCACTCCTTTAGGCCCTGGTGGGCAATTGCCATTGTTTTTGAAAAAGTAATAGTAGCAAAGAAAGACAACGAAAGCAACACTCAAATAAACCGTCACTGTTAAAGACATGATGCTGTCTTCACTGAAAGTGCTCTCAACAATCACGTAATTACTGTATGGAGCTGAAACTCGGACTGAGCATCTGGAAGAAATGAACACACAGGCCTGCACAAGTAGAACATCATGGCATTGCCAGATCACTCGCAGTATTGCCAATCTCATTACTTTTCTAACACACCTTGCATTTCAGACTACTATCAGATCACTTCTTTACTTATGTTAATATTTTCCAGTTGAATTTCTTATTCGGTAGGGTGGAAGTATGACTGTGGAAATGCAAACGTTTCTCACTTTTGAGTTCATTTGCAGTTTTTACCCTTCGAATGAATTGCTGAGTAGCCATTTTTAAGTTGTTTCCTTCCCCTTGAAACACTGGCGACTGTAATAAAATATCGTATTGTTGCGTTTCACTCCAAGGCTTAATCTACAAAATGCTGTTTCAAAATAATATATAGCAAGTATATGTGAAAGCCCAAATTAGTTCATGCACAATTTTCATATCTCAGAATTAATGAATTTTGCCTATAAGCTTCCTGTATTTCGGTTTTATGAAATACTTCGATTTACTGATTTTTTTTAATTAAATCAAAGCCTGAATATGCCTATAATTTTCAACATTTCCGAATATTTTATGTCGCCATTTCCGAGTATATTAGCTACTGAAGTAGCACAAGTGGACCTCATAACTGAATTACCCCAGTGCACTTAATAAGAGGAATAATTCCGTTAGGAGGTAAAACAACTCTTGTGATGGCTGATAGATTTTTGTTTTATTGTTCCTCACGTTGGCAAGCATTTTAATTACTCATTTGTAGCGTCTGAGGAAAGTTTCAGGGGTTGTTATAGGAAATCATGCCATTTCGCTGTGTTTATAACATGAATTTTGAACAAGCGCGTCACATGTTTTCTGAACAACCCCTTGAGAGTGACATCATTGATTGTGTGGTTGCATGCGCCCTCTGACGGCAGCGCGAGAAACAACCCTCAAAGACTGCAGTGAATGACTGCGTCTTCCATATTGTTTCCACATTTCGTCGTCACGCATTTCTACTCAGATTCACCAGTTTTCTGCTGTTTATCGCCGATAATTGCTTTGTATTTCGTGAGGATTTCATTCTGAGACATGCCGAAGAATAAGGGTACGATTCTTCGTCGTTATTTTACGATTTTAACCGCGTTTTTGGGCGATGTCGTAATTGTTAGGCTTAACGTGTTAACAACTGCGCTGTTCTTGGAGACACTGTTATTAGTCCAAGGTAAAATCATTGTTCTAATTGACAGGAAAGGGAGGTAAAAACCGCAGAAGGGGAAAAAACGAGAACGAGACTGAGAAACGAGAGTTGATTTTCAAGGAAGATGGCCAAGGTAAAATTTACATCCACATTTCTGAGGAAAAGATTTCCCTCCTTTGCACTAAAAACACAAATATGATATTTGTTTTGATGCAGAGTATGCTCAAGTCACCAAGATGCTTGGAAATGGACGGTTAGAAGCAATGTGCTTTGACGGAACCAAAAGACTGTGCCACATACGCGGTAAATTACGAAAAAAGGTAAGCCGTACATGATGCGACACAGGCATTTATTTGGCAATATTGATAAATTATCAGACTGGAATTTCATATAAATCAATCGCGATACGCAGGTATGGATCAACCAGGGTGACATTATACTAGTTGGGTTGCGAGATTACCAGGATGCGAAGGCCGACGTGATCCTGAAATACAACGCGGACGAAGCGAGGAATTTGAAATCTTACGGAGAAATTCCCGAATCTGGTGTGTTAAATGAATCGGAACCGAAGACATTTATAAATCCGGAATCATTTACATTGTTACCACAAAAACACACCTTAATGTTAATTTGTTATAAAATGAAACCTTTTTGGGATATGTTCATAAATATGGTGACCGCAGATACATTTATCCAAATTTTGCAATTTCAAGAGGAGTATGTACAATGAACAGGGAATATTGGTGAATGCATTTATCCTGGATAACACAAAACTTAAGATATCTTTGTTTTCTTCTTATACGAGGGCGGCAAGTCAAAAAGTAAGTTACACTTGATCATAACTCAAAAAATACAGGCAATTGAAGAAAAAAATAATTTTCATTGTGTTCTATGTTTCAAAATATACATTTCTACGTAATCACCTATCAGATTTTGGCATTTTCTGTCCCTTGGGAGAATTTTTGAAATCCCATTCTCCAAAAAATTCCGTCCAACTTCTGGCCTTCTTCATCTCATCATCCGAGTGGAATCTCTCCTTTTCAAGTTTGATTTTCATTTGCCCCGAGCACGTGGAAATCACAGGGAGGCAAACCAGGGTTGTGTGGAGGATGTTCATTCACTGTCCAGCCATATTTGCCAAGATCCTTGGTGATGCGCGAAAGTTGCGGCGTAGTCCTGTTTCACGACAACGCCAGACCACACACACCGCAAGCATCACCAATTAAGGATCTTCTTGCAAAATGTGGCTGGACCGTGTTTGATTTGAACATCCTCCATACAGTACTGAGGTGTTCGTGTGTTTAGGCCAATGAAGAACCAAATTGAAAAGGAAGGATTCCACTCGGATGATTAGATGAAGGAAGTTGGACGGATATTTTTTTAAGAGATTCATTTCAAAAATTCTCCCAAGGTACACAAAATTTAAAAAAATTAAGCGATTACGAAGAAAAGTCGATTTTCAAACGTAGAATCAAAATAAAAATTAGTTTAAAACTTTGTTACGTATATTTTCCGAGTTGTGATCAAGTGTAATTTACTTTTTGACTCTCCCTCGTATGTTATGAAAGCTTAACGAGGTGTTCTTTATTAATTACTTTTGGAAGTACTTTTAAATTAATGTAAGTTTTCTTGTCAACGTGCAGCGAAAATCAACGATACCGTTACGTTCTTGGAAGAAGGACTGGATGACGAGATTGAGTTCGACGAGCTGAGCGGCGAAGATGAGATCGATAATGTATGTACTTGCATGGCTGCTATTTTAGTGGTATTGGTGACTGCGTGTGTGCATTCCCCGCGAATAAGTGTTGCTTTGGTCCATTCTTTTACACGACCTTTCCGGCATGAAATCCGCTTTTGTGGGCATGTTGTGGGATTTGAAATTCATTAATAGGTACGTACGTATAATAACAGAGTTGATTTTGTTTTCCGATTTTCAGATTTAGCTGTGTATCTCCAAGCAGTGAAGAATAATTAATAAATCAATAAATAAATAACCCACAGCACAAATTAGTTCTTTTGCGCATTATTTGATCTTGTTATATAATATAAAATGTTTACATTTCACAGGGCTTACATAAATTGAATGTTGGTGTGCGATTATGTATTGGCATTGAAAGTTATTTAAACGTGGAAATAACAAGTGCACTGTTTTCAGTGCCTCATTAACTTGCCTTTAATTGTAAATTTGTTTTTAAATAATTTTTGTATGGATGTTAGAAGTAAAGTCTATTTCTATTTAATATTCAGCGTGCCTCTTTTTAAGTTACTTAGTTACTCCAATTTATGATTTATATGCAAACAGCAGTCTGCGTTTGAGTAAACTCCAAATTTGAAAGCTACTAGCTTTGGTTAGGTTAGAAATGTAAGTGTGTTGTTTGTTTTTGGGAAAATAAATTTGGCTTTCTTAGTGTTTATTGGATAAATATGCTATGTCGTTTCAAATTAAGTTGAAAATGGCATTTGTCGAAGTTGTAATTCGCATGGCAGAACAATTAGCTTTTATTTCTTTTCGTGCTCTCACCATTTTATTGTTCATTTTTATTATCAGAAATTTGACGCAGATTTGCGGCGCTACAATTTTCAAGAGGAAAAACTAATTATTTTATAACACTTTCTTGGTTTCAGTTTCGTTCCAGCGTCGTTTTCTTGTACGCAGAATGTACGTCTGCGTCAATAGCAGCACACAATAGTATTATGTTCAGTTGTTGACAGGTTCTGCAAATTCTCATTATTTTTTTAGAGAGAGAGAGAGAGGAGAGGTGATAAGTTTGTTTCATTTGAAAAGGATAGACGTGCCCTGATGATTGAGCCGAGCGATCCGACGGCAGATCAATGGCTCGACTCTAGAAGAGCCGACAGTCCTCCATTGTGACTGGAAAATAGAAATGTCGCAAAGACATGTTTAAGAGTATTGTTTTTAGCCTGCGCAGACAAAGCTGCTGCATCCTTTCGTGGAACGTCATCTTTCGGTCGAGTTGTCGCTGCAAGGGATGGACATCAATTTCCTCGCGGGTTCCACGGACCTCTTGCGCTGCTAGTACGTTTCGGGCTTTTTCTTCTCTCTATTCCAGGATAAAAATAGATGGCAAAATTTGGTGACGCCATTCGTTCTGATGTGCACTACTTTATTTGAAGGAAAGCAATTCTTTTCTTTTCACTTTGCCACCCTTTACCTGTTTCATTTTAAAAGGAGGATGTGACAAGTGCCACTGATGCACTTAACGGCACGCCTACAGTTTTTCCCCGAGCCATTCTTTGACGTCATCGCAGCTTTTTCCAAAAAGGTGTTATATACTTGTTTTCACTCCATATTGTTCATGCTATATACGTAGAAGTTTGCCGTGCTATTTGTAATAGAGTTGTGTTTTAGCTGTACGGTACTTGCTGTGCTGCTTCCAAAAAAAAAAGTTTTTGTGTATTAGGGGATTTGATCACTACCTACAAGTTTTTGCAATCAAGATTTTGATATCTGCATGCTAAATGAAGCTTTATTGAAAAGCACTTTTTCATAAAAACAAGCTGAGCTCTTGCAAAAGTTCTTGCAACAAGAAATGCAATTTGCTAGATTTAATAGTAAATTTAAAATTACACTAAAAATGCTAATTTGTTTTTTCTGTTGTGCATTTTGTAAAGCCATACTGGTTCTATTTTCAGTGTGTACCCTTTTTGTGCTCAAGACTATGTTTACTATGTTGTTTTTAAACTGTTTATCACCGCAAGGGCATCCATAAACAAACTTTCTAGAACATTTTGACCGGAAGGGGCTTTGTTGTTACTTTTGGGGGGAAAAACAGACCCTTGGTGTTTTTTGGGTTGGGCAGCAGTCGTTGTTCTGGACTTCCAACACACACCACCAGTTTTCAGTGCTCCTGAGATTGTATTTTCTGTCAAATTTAGCTGAAATAAACTTAAGTTCAAGCGTAGAACTTACAAGTTTTTTTTCTTTAACTTAATTATTTGGTAAAATTGAAAGTTTTTATGTTTTTATTTGGGTATTGGGATATGGAATAATGATTTATTGGAAACTATTTTGTAATTTGTGTGAATTGTTGCAGGTTCCAGCAATGATTTAGGTGTTTGACGTCATCGGTTGTGCGTGCGAAGTCAAAATGTATATTGGGCCGGTTTACGGGGCAAGATTTCGATCGCTACGTGTATATTTTTTCTATTTTATTCTCTCTGCCACACTTGTTTAGCTTCCTGTTTATATCTTTTAAGTGAAAACGCATTCTGGACTGGGAAAAAAGGGGGAAATACTGGATATTTGGAGTAATAGGAAATGCAAAAGCATGCAAACCTCTTGCGATACGTATAGCACTACTAATAAAATTGCAGTAGCAATCTTGTGAGGAGGAAGAAGATTGGGTAAATTGGCAATTGCTTTAATCCCAACAGCAGTTCAAGAACAACACGTTAATTATTTACTTCAACTTATTTTAGTGGCTCCGCGCCGCGCGATACCGTTTGCTTGCGCGCGCGCAGTGTAATTTTTCCAACTTAATTTCGTGCGCCATATATTGATTGAGAAATAAGGAAATTTTACGCCTAAAATAGCCACGGACGTAATCCGTGATTTATTAAACATTTAATCCCATAATCGATAAACTGTTACTCATGTCGCTTAAACGGTGCATGCGTTTGGATAATGCGGTCACGTGCGCTTTGCGATTTCTACGTCCAAATGCGATTCAGACGTAAATATAAACGCTTGACATTTACACATTGATTTTTATTTGGAACCGATTTCAAAGCAGTGTTCGTTTAAGATGTGAATTGTCATTCTTTGCCTTGAATCTTAACTTCCTTCAATTCCTACAGTATGCTATTTGATGTTCCGATTGAAATGTCAAAATCTTTTTTGGAAACTCCTCTACAGATCTATAGGTTATTCACATTCCTCAATATAATTGTTGCTTTTGAGCTTCCAGAATGCTCTCAATTTATAATTTTCATGTTTCGATGGAGATTTGCTAATTAACATGATTGCATGATGAATTGTCAATTCGCAGAAGAGAATTTTTTCACTTCATCACTGCTGCTGGAAGTATGTGTGTGCATTGTAAGCAGTTCACATTGCCTAGTGGTCTATTGTGTGTTGTATAGATTGACATTCTTTATCAAGTGCATTCAGAGCAAGTTGACTCGGTGAGATTCATCACTGCTTAACGTTGTGCCGACAAATGCTGTTCTGATATTTCTACGGTGACAATGCAAAGGATGGCAATTTATTTTGTTTGTCTGTTGTGAACAAGTTCCCTGCACGATTTTGAACCGTTGTTACAGTTTTGAAATAACACTGGAGTTTAAATAAGGATTGTAAATATGCATATACGTACACACATAATTAAATTTTGCTATAAATTGTTTTCGATTAACACACAGGGAAACTGTATAAAGTTTGGAAACCTGGAAATGTACTGATGTAGCAAATATCTAAATCCTGCTAACTGTGATATCGGTTTCTCAAAATGGGTAGAGCCATACGTGTTATTCCAAGCCGTCTAAATTAAGTAAACCATAATGGAGGTTAGAATTATAAAATAATGTTACATTTATTTTCTGCTATATAGAAAGATTTTCTCGAGTAAATACTGTAGACTTTTTGGGAGCACTGGTTAATCATGGCAAGCGTTTAATTAGGACAAATGTCTAAATAAAGTATTAAGACCACAGTGACTTTTAATCAGTAATACAAAGTGGGTTATGTGGTTTTCAATTTTGGCTATTGAGACTCTGCATTCAGAGTAGGTGGGCGATACGTTGGGGCTAGATTAGATCGATTAATATTAAATGATTTGCTATTTTCAGCAGCAACAGATATACTCTGTGGGATTCCACAACAACTAAATTTTGTACTGTTCTTCTGGCGCGATGACGACGCGTGTTTTGGCCAATTTTTGGTCGCAGTCATCAGGCTCGGTGTCAGAACAAATGAATGAAATATCATTATACAGGGTGTTTCAAAAAGAATATCCCAACTTTGAAAAATCGTTGCATGGCAACAAAGCAAGTTACAGACCCGCGCCACCTACTGTTGTAAAGAAGAGATTCTCAAGTTTAATTCTGTTAGTAATAGGTGGCGCTAAGCGTACTTGTTATTGCGCTATCTCATTATCAAGATGGCTATCCATTTCAAACTCAAAAGAAATTCTGGTTTTCTGAACAATGGGATTCCCTAGGCCTAGAGGCAAATTAACACCAGAGGATTACAACTGCCTTCCTCCCCTTCCATATCCATCCTTTCCAGAATTTTAGTTTTAGGTAGAGTGAACGGAGTATAGGTTTTGTGTTAATTCAATTCGGGAAAACAAAATCTGCGATTCGATTACCGCGTGGATATTGTTCGAGCGTCTAATGATGATCACGTAGCACATTTATACATTTTTTGCCACATTCACAAAAATTAAACAAAAGAATGTCCTCTTTAATATGAGCAGTGAACCAATCCTGTATGTTGAACAGTTTTTTTTTTAATACAGCTTTTCAAACTTGGGATATTCTTTTCGAAACACCCTGTATTAATTTCAGGTTTTCTAATGTTTTAGCTCTCGTTTTGAATTCAGCGTATTGCTGTGGTTCACGAAGCCGCGATAAGCTGGACCATCGTATTTTAGTACTATATTCCGGCATGTCTGAAAAATGATATCTGGGATAAAAGCAACAACGTTTGGACACCGTTGTGTGTGTGTGTGTGTGTGCAATGCCACTTGTAATATTGATCTGGATCATGTGGGTATTTTACGGACTTTTGTATTTGTACAGTCAGCGTGCATTGTGCGGGGGAAACAAAATGGCGTTCTATAGGTGTAGGCTGTTACAGTGGAATTGCAATGGAAAGTGTATTGTAATATAATAGGATTATGGTGCTTGTGTAGTATACTGGCGTGTGATTTAGCAATTTATCTCACGCCGCCATTAGCTGCGTGGGAGTTGAGAGTGTCGTTAAATGCGCATCTTGGAGCTGAAACATTTTTAAGGTTGCGTTTTACGGTCTAAGTGTATTAAGGGTCCCTAACCTGAGATGTCACTAGATGGCCTTTCGTTGTTTTCACCCTCACTTTTTTCCCCACAGTTTATTCTGCCCACCCACTTGCTTGTGTATGTATGTGTGCATGCAAAAGGCTATTATTGTGTCAGATGCCATTTTGTCACGGTGTAGGCGTGTTGGGGGCAGACGGGAGTGGTTTATATTCATATATTATACTCTGCAATGACATGTATAATTAAGCACAGTTAATTCTCTTAGTCAAGTCCTGTGTATATAGCTGGGAAAAGGTGAACATTGAGCTGCTGTTGCTATAGCTGCAGAACATGCTGTTATGTATTATATATGTACAGGTCCAAATTAATTGGAAGTGTCTGCAGGTGAAAGCATCCCAAACGGCCATTATCCAAATTGAATATGAATTTTAGTGCAGTTGCTATTATACTGTATGAGCAATTGAAACGAAAGTATGTCTGTACGTGTTCAGGAGCAACTTGGCTGGATTCACATCGTATTTGTTGTTTATTTTTTTACGCGTGTTTGTGCAGGAAATTACGAATTGAGATGTGTTATATTGAATTTGTGGAGTAGACGTTGGAACTATAATAAGGAGCGCCATAATCAATATTTTAAAATTAGAGTACCAATTACCAAAATGTTATTGTAATAGATCAAAATAAAAACTACAGGATCATTTATTATTGTGTAGCTTTTCAGGTCAGATTATGCGACACCGGTATTGTAACTTTGCTTTATTCCAAAATTCTTAATCACTGGTTTAAATTAAAACAAAAAATGTTGCAAAACAATGTGAATGGCTTTTACTTGTAGTCCATTTTAATTTTACATTTTCTTGTGCTTGAAATTGTGAATTAAAGTACAGTGAAACCTCGGTTTGTGAGTTTAATTCGTCTCGGCAACGATCTCGCAACCAGAAATGAAATATAAATTTTAATAGTGTTTGTGATATTTTTAGAATGAAAATTGAATATCGAAAATTGGCATTACGTTCGTAATAAAATCATAATGCTGTCTGTTGGTGTACTACATATCACTATCAGGTACGTACTGCATGTTTAATGTTATTGTATTCACGTTTTTATTTTCAAATTGCCGTGGTTTTCTAGCTTTCCAATTGTATAATTAAGGCATGTGTATACTAATATGGCGGCCATCTTGAACTTTTCAAATGCACGTTGCGTGCAGTACCATGTAAATTCCATCGTCATCGTTATTTACCTTTAACATCTGTGATAAAATCACGAAATATGTATTTGTAACTGGAATTATTGTTGAAAGTTTGGAATGTTTGAACTAAATTTAAGTGGAGGAAGTAGTAGTACAACAAATAACAATTGGAATCTGGGTATTCGTTAACCCCGCCCTTCGAAGAATGCGGCGCCGCGATTGGCCGGGCGAACCGTTACTTTTGAGAACCAAGTTCTAGAACAAGTTGCACGCCCAATGGCGATAGTCGATATTCCTGCGCACTGGCTTTGACAAATTATTACGAATCGATGCCACGATAATGCCAAGGTACGTATAATTAGAAAGTGGGAAGGTAATAATGAAAGGGATGTTTTATTAGAACTCAGATCCGACCGTTATTATAAGCCGCTTCGAATTTGAATTCAAATCGAACCCGTTTAGGCTTAGCGTTTACGAAAACCACGTGATTAAAACGTGGCTTCAAAAGTAATACCCTGGGGCGTATATTAGCTACGGGGTTCTTTGGACCGAATGCACGGCTGCCACGTTGTGTTTATTTTGTTTTTATCATTTAATACGCGAGATGCGAGGGAACGGTAATTATAGCGAAAAAATGCATCTTGGATTGCTCATAAATTTGTGGCAAGATTAATTGGGATTGAAGCGTTCGAATGGCGGCCATTTTTAACTATTGTTGCCGTTTGTGGCATTTTTATTATTGTTTTATTGACCCGCTGACTGATGGTGACGCGTGTTGTGCGTGCTGTTTGACGTCATCGTTGAAATATAATGTGAATTTCGGCGATTCTAGTGGATTAATAAAAGTAGGGGGTAATAAAAGTTGGCCTGATCGGCGATCAGGTGTGGATGCAATGATACGATTGGTTGACGCTTACTCGAGGGAGGTGCCGCTGTGACGTCATTGCGGTGATGTGTGACGTCAGAAAGCTCCTTCAACCCCCTTCCCCCTACCTCCCCTCGCCGCATTTGTGCAAGCGGACATTGAGATAAAACGCGATGCACCTTGATGAACCACAAATATTTTGCACATGCGCCGTAGGTAATAGCCATGATTTGAGGCCGCCCTCGAAAGGGGTCATTCGTAAATTACGTCAGCGGATTTAGTAGTATATATGCTGATTATTTCGATGCAACACTCAAATCGTAACGAAAGCCAAGGTTCATTTTTTAAGGTTTTAAAATCATATAGGAATTTTATTATCTGGAATTTCAAAACTACTATATACAATAATGAAAGCTATATGGGGTAATGAATATGTTATGCACACGTGCATGTGTATGATTTCAATTTTGTTGTTGCTATTAAAATTTGTTATCGGTTTGTATATGTGAGCAAATATTTGCAGAGGAATATATTTGAAGGTATAATTAATTAATTTCCTGTTGCTACGTTATAAATTATGCTGGCAAAATGTAATGTTGGATCAATGGGATTAGGTCTATTTTGAAGGGCGATTGCGTTTTTATGACGTTTGTTTTTTTACAAATCGCATTATCATGGATTGATTTCTATAAGTACATACATATAACTACATAAATTTAATGGCAGAATTATGAAAATGGCTTCGAGTAACTCCTTTTCAGATAAATTACAACTTTGTATATAATGATAAAAGTTTTGACAGTTGATCATGGAGGTTTTGGGAAAAAGTATAGGAAAAAATGGCTTGTATTTGTTGAAATTGTGATGGGAGGTGGAGGTCGCTTGGGACACAATGAGAGACAGTTGATAGGATTTGGAGATTGGAGGAGGAGTGGGGGAAATGCGAGAATCTAAATGAAAGTCGGTGCAAATGCAATGGGAATGCAGAAAGAAATAATTGGACAAGGCGACCGACATGGTGCATGTGAAATAAGCTAAGTCATCAATGGAGTTCTTACTACTAACAAAAACCCTGAGAGTCGATTCAACTTGGGGCATTGGTATCATTGGCTCATCATTGCTGTTTTTGCACTGGATAAATAGCAACCGAGTGCAAAAAGAAAAGAAAAAGAAAAGCGCTTTTTCCCAGAGAGGATTCTACTTTTGCCATTCAGGCCCTTTTAATCCTGATAACACGAGTTTTGGAGAAAACAAAGGGGAATGGGGAAGTTTTATGCATAACACGCGATCGTCGAATTTGTGGTGGAAAGTTTGCAATTTTAGTTTGTCTATAGTTATACAGTGAAACCTGTTTAATTGAATATCCAAATCCAAAAAATGTTCAACTTATACGGGTGTTAAAGTTAGACAAAAAAAAATCTGAGAAAATTTTTTAAACTTTATTGAACATCATGGGAATAGTTGTTTGTCTCCCATTATGGTATATGTGGAGCAACAATATGTTTTCATATGCTGAAGCATGTTGAAACGTTGAAACATCGTTAGTTTTGCATAATCTTTCAATTTTTGAACCATATCTAAGGCCTCTCGACTTGAAATGGGGCGTGGCCTAACGAGTTTTGCCGCCGCTCCTGGGCAAAGTCTCACTCTTTGTTTGGAGTTGAGGCAGGTTGGAGATAAAGGGAAAAGTTCAACTTGAAAGGGGTGAAAAGTGTGAAAATGCCATTGAGTGAACTCAGATTGTGTTCAAGTTTTAAGAAGGAGGGGTTCAACATAAAGAGGTTACGCGCAATGTTAAGTCTATGGGCAAACGTGCAGCCAAACTTTACGTTCAAGATATGCAAGTTTTCAAGATAAACGGGTTCAAGTTATACAGGTTCCACTGTATACAATTGCTGTGTTATATTGTAGCAACTCGGCTACAGTGCATGGCCTCGGTTTGTAATTATGCCACGATTCAAAATTGATTGTACTATGAATACTTCCCGGGATTTACAAAAAGACTGTCAAATCTTTTCTGCAATAAGTTATATAGTGCTTTTTAAGGAATTTTATGTTTTTAATCTGGTAGACAAAGTGAATCTCAATCTCCGTTTGATTATTGGTGAAAATGAAGAATACCTATGATGTATATGAACTTTGTGTTCAGTCCTTTTAAGAAAACCTGCTGTTTTAATAAAACATGGAACGGGTTGTAAGGATTGTGTGTGAGAAAAAGACCTTCGTGGGTGGTTTTTGTTAACTAGTGAGACATGGTGGTCAAAAACCCCCATAAAACACTTGCTTGTCACCGCAGTTGTGACTGGCCATGCAATACAATATTCCACATGGCTAAGGATGTTTAATTATTACCTCCTCGAAACAGATGTTATAAAAGGGAAATGAGAGAATTTGGAAGCTCTCTTTTTGGTGGTGTTAAGTCGGTTGTCGAGCAGAACGAATAAAATGTTCATCCGAGTGCAAGATGGCTCCTCTCTAGTTTAAAACGGAACGACACCTTACAAGGTGAAGATAAATAAATGAATGATTATAGCTTAGATTTGAAATGGGGGTTTCAGTACATGTAGATTATTCCAAGAAACCACAAGACATCGAAATAAAATAGGAACTTGATAAAAGTTTATGAAAACATGATTCTACTCGGATATAATGGGTGTCCATAGTAACAAGGCAATCGTCACGATTGGATAAGAACATTATATACGTACTACTATATATAGTTTAGATACGTATTATACAGTAAATGCGAGGAGAAACTTTTAAATTTAGTCCATTTCATTTTGAACATTCTTGTCATTATCATTGGGGAATTGGGTTGATGTTTCGTGAGATGGAGGCTGGGACTGGTGTATTATGAGTGACAGCTAATTGAAAGAGGTGAAATGAGAATAGTAGCCTGTTGCGCAATCGTGTCAAGATGGCCGCCGACTGCGTAGTAGGACCGATGCTCTTTAGAGGTGATGGGTTTGGAGTTTCCTTTCATGCGAACAGGTTTTTTTTTTACCCCTATTTTATCCGGGGTGTAGTAGTAGTAGTAGTAGTAGTAGGTACTATATCGATCGCATGCACCTATATGCTTATGCTATCGCGTCAGTCACGTGATCGATGACGTCAGAGGAGGATAGTTACGACCCTTGCTTCATATACGTCTCTATGGTTTGGTATATATACTAAATTAGTAGGCCTATATACACCCAAGCCGTCAATTTCTTCTTTCCGGCCATCATTAATTAATTATTGAACTGAATCGCAGTTTTGACCTCCCTAGCTACCCGAGTGGTAATTTTTTTTTTTATACATGTTATAGTGAGGCGAATGGAGTAAAATGTTGTCTGATAATTGCATGAAGTCGTGTGACGCCATTTTGGTGCGTGTAGGCCTAGTTTATAAAGACAAATGGGAAGCAATATGGCGCTCAACGGGGCTCGCATTTCTGATTTCTCGTTGGAGAAGTGTGATCTGTGACGACTTACTATGTAATAGGATAGCGTTTGTTGTCATTTCCAATTTGTGTCATTGTTATCTTGGCCGAGTGTTGAAGCAATTTCTTTGTAACCACAGGGAATGATGGTAAATGGGCTATCGGCCCATATGTATACTACTTATTGGCAACGACTCAATTTCCAGTTTCGTATATGGATAAGAAAAAATGCGATTCAGTTGCGAAATAAGCATGTGCATGCAGACCAGGGTTACTTATACAAAAGGACATTGGACATAAAAGTTGAATTGCCAGTTTGAATAGAGTATATACTACAATAAAATTGAATTGCATGACATCTTGGTCGGTTGTGTTCACGTGTAATTGTCTATTTGCATGGTAGGCCTACATATAGTGTATAGTATAATAAAAATGCAATATATGTTGGTTGGAAATTGACGGTTGCATGGATCACTTATGTCGGTCACCGCACAGGGCGTTTCAAAAGTCCGAAATCATAGGGATTATTGATAATTGGGCGTCGTGTGCGCAGCGAGTGCAAAAGTTAGTGATCCAGATTTAGCCCACGCGTGACTTTCTCCGTTATTATTATTATGAAATAAAAAAAATAGCGAGCGATTTTTATGTCATTGCAATGGATGCAAGTCCCAATAGGGAAAGGTCGCTGTGTAAGTATTATGTATACAGGGCGTCCCGTAAAATAATAAGGACTAATACCC
>WWPM01020264.1:0-12447 GCA_023279145.1 Glomeris maerens | reverse complement strand
TACTAGTACACACAATTTCACGATCAACATTATCTCAATTTTTATCCCAAATTTCTCTCACAGAGGGAAATAATATAAAATCTCATGTTTTTATGTTCTAACTAATTTAACGACGTGTTTGAGTATCATAAAATTTATAGTAATGACCGTGCTTGGCTATAAGTTCATCATGTGTTCCAATCTCGACAACATTTCCTTGATGAATAACTGCAATCTGATCAGCATGCTTAATTGTTGATAACCTATGTGCAACTGTGATACACGTTCTCCCTATTTGAGCTTCTTCTAATGCCTCTTGCACAACCTATGATGTATTATACAATTCAAATCAAATACAGTTAAACTAATATTAATCATAATGCGTCATAATGTTCAATAACCTTTTCACTCTCCGTGTCCAATGCAGAAGTTGCTTCATCAAGTAGAAGAATTTTCGGATTCCTTATCAAAGCTCGCGCAATGGCAATTCTCTGCTTTTGTCCTCCACTTAACTGAGTCCCTTTGTCTCCTACCCTTGTTTTGTAGCCCTGGAAAACAACTATATTGAGACAAGACTATCGCACTGAAAAAACAAGGCAAACATGATGCTACTAATCAAGGCAGTTTTATTACAGCCGTCATATTTATACATACTATTTTTATATATCACCAATTAAACTTTACGAACCTCTGGAAGACTACTAATGAAATTGTGGATGTTGGCTTTTCTGGCAACTTCAATGATCTCTTCCATGCCAATTTCTCGCAAGTTGTCCCCATATGCAATATTTTCAGCAATACTTCGATCAAATAACACTGGTTCTTGAGACACAATTCCAATCTGTGACCTCAGACTCTGGATGTTCACCTTACGAATGTCATGGCCACCTAGTATCTAAAAACAAGATTGAATACAGGCACTGCTATCCTGCTTTGTATAGTAAATATTTTATCCTGTAAATTATAGGTACACATGCGACTATACTCACAATTTCTCCCTGCTGCGGATCATAGAATCTCTCCAAGAGTTGAATACATGTACTTTTCCCACAACCACTACCTCCAACCAGAGCTACAACTTTACCCTGGTCTATCTGTAGTTCTAACCCAGACAACACTTTTACACCAGGGCGGGATGGATAGTTGAAATGCACACTGCTAAATTTCACGTCTCCGCTGACATCATCTTGCTATACATTACAATTATACATAATTAGAATTTTATTATCATGTGACTGCACAATTCATGCAAGTTTAACAATAACACACCAATTGAATTCCATCAGGTGATGAACTATCAATGCGAGACTTCCTGTCAAGAAGACTGAAAATTCTAGCAGAAGACATCATGCCTTTGTTAACGTTTGGAGCAAATGCCATTGCTTGACCCACCATTATAGCTCCCATAATCAAGAGTTGTACAATTCTAAAAGATAATTGTTTTAGAGTTAAACTTGAAATGCGCAGACTTAATTGCCAATCTGCGCAGACATACTTGATCACATCTTCGTAGGAAATACCATCTTCACGGATTAATTTACCACCGTAAAAGAGGCAAGCGGAATACGCAAAGAACGGGACACTTTGAGAAAAGCCAAATACAACTCCTCGTATATGAGAGCGGCGAACAGCCTTTCTAACAATAACAATAATTACATTGATTTTTGAGTTTCTAACTTATAATATTAATAGGCTTACTATATAAAAATACATTAATATCAACAATAACCTTTGTGGTTCTTTCAGTTCATCCATGTAAAGGTCATGGAAAGTTTTTTCTCTGTGCAGAGATGCCACAGTCCTAATATTTGATATTGCTTCAATTGCAATCTAGTGAACAAATATTATGTGATCATCGGTTTTGCGGTGTCAAAATACACATGAAAAACGTAAGCATATAATCAATGGCATTGAACTCAAATCTTGCTAAAATATGCATTTTCTAATTATTGAACACGAAATGCAATTTTTTTATGGTGAAAGACAGATATGTCAAATGTACAATTAAATAAGTAAAATATGGAAATTATTCACGCATAAGTATACAAATGATGAAGGTTGCATTACCTTATTGGCTTTCTCCAATGATTTCATTTCTGTAACTGTCTGTCCCATTAATATCTTAGCTTGCAGGAAAGCGGCAGCAAGAACCAGTGGCACAAATGGGATCCCGATCAATGCTAACCTCCATTCCAGAATTAACGAAAGGATAGATGAAGCTCCAATCGTAAATATCGATTGCAGTATTGTCCCAAGTCTTGACCCAGTTGCCTAAAAATAATTTACACATTTTAATAAAACGCCGGTAGAATTTCACTGAAGTTTACACATTAATAGTAATGCCACAACATACCCCTTGGACGCTGGAGGCATCACTGGCCAACCTAGAACATAGTGCTCCAACATTGTTCGATTGAATGTCAAACCATCCCATTTCCTTTAAATAAAATCATGAATTGTAAATAATATTCTTATCCACTAAATGATCATACTGAATAAAGTTACCATTCTTAACATTGCTGCGAGAGACTCCTTCCTCAGGCGCAATGTGAGACGTTCTCCAGCAATTGAGAACATAAAAATCTACAATGAAAATACCTGGCTTGCATTATGTGAAAATTTGCTTTTACAATAAATAACTATCAATAACTGCTAATGATTTACCTGAAGGAAACACGATACAGCTGTCGATGCTCCTATTATTATAAATGCTAAAGCATAGTATCGTGATTGCCTTGTAGCTTCTTCGGGGTCACTCAATGAAAGCACCTATTGGACAGTAAGAAAACGATTTTAATTTGATACAGTATAAATTTGCATAATTCTATAAATTACAAACATAATTCTTTATATGTGCATCACACTTATATAGTGTAATGAACGTTCGTTCAATTGTAACAATATTAAGAAGTTTAAATATTATGTTTATCAATGCTATGAAATGCAATAGTGCTTACTCCCAGGACTTCTCCAATTACAATCGCATAACCAACTATGGTTAATCCCATTCCAATGGATCCAATTATGCCCAAGACCACATATGGCCACTCTGGTGACATGACCCTCATTAATCTTATGAAGGACGGCCTCATATTTGCTTGTTGCTCTTCTTCAATCAATTCCTGTTTAACAAAAGTGAATTATATCAAAAGCGGCCTAGACTTCAATATACAGTTGTATTATTTTCAAATAAATACATACCACAGTGCCGTTGTCCTCATCGATTCTTTTCGCACGCTCTCTAAAGCTGACTTGACTTCGCCGACTTCTTCTGAAAGATGCCATGCGACCAAATGCAGGAACCATGTTCATCACTTGATCTTCAAGATTGTCATCAATGTCAACATCTATCTCCATCGTATTCATGTTTTGATTCTTCGCTGAAAACGCTTTGGAGCTCTCAGCATTTCCTGACACATCCCATGCGAACAACTTATATATTACAATAAATTGACTGACTTTTTCAGTAGAAGTACATTTCCAAAGTTAAATATTTAACGAATTCCCATTAGCATTTAGTATATAAGAATTTAACATACCGCTGTGAACAGACTTCTTTCTTATCTGAAAAAGAATACAGTGCAATTTATTTTAGGAAATGTCAGTTGCTGCAGATACACATGAGAAAAGTAAATTATGTTCTGCAGTAGTAAGTTACACATCATTAAGTTCAAAATTGTGCTTTGTGTGCACCAGCGTTTACAATATTAAACTATATGGAATATTTTTAAAACTTTATGAATTATTGTGCAACATCCCCAGAGCAAAGGTTTCAAATTAAATCATCCAATCAATTTAATTAACTACGTGGACATTTGACATTAAAGTAATACCTGATGTGTAACTAGTTGAAAATAAGCACCACCGATTGTCATAAGTTCATCATGTGTCCCAACTTCAATTACTTTGCCATTCGATATGGTGACAATCTTGTCAGCGTTTTGCACAGTGGACAGTCTATGGGCGATTATAATTGTTGTTCTTCCTTCCGATGCCTAAAAACGAACACATTAAAAGACTGAACTTGCCAATTCACACGTTTCTGATAATTAGAAAAACCTTTTCTAACGCGTTCTGCACAATAAGTTCACTTTCAGAGTCCAATGCAGAAGTTGCTTCATCAAGCAAGAGAATTTTAGGATTTCTCACCAGTGCTCTGGCTATTGCGATTCTTTGTTTTTGACCTCCACTCAACTGAGCTCCTCGCTCTCCTACTATTGTATCGTATTTCTGCACAATATAAAGCTTTAAAAGTTCATATCCCACACTGTTTATTGTTTATAAAGGAAAGGAGTGAAATATACATTTGGTAGCTTCACAATAAAGTCATGTGCGTTGGCCTCCTTGGCTGCTTTTTCAATTGCATCCATCTCCACTCCTTCCTTTCCATACCTAATATTCTCTGCTATAGTAGTCCCAAAAAGGACAGGTTCCTGTCTCACTACTCCTATATGATCTCGTAGGTAACCAATGTTTATTGTCTTTATATCAATGCCATCGACTTTCACCTGAGAAGGTAGTCATAAAAGAGATCATCAACTTACATAAATGCAATACTATATTTTAAAATAAATGTCAATTTTGAAGTTACAAAAACCAACCTGTCCATTGATAGGATCATAGAAACGTTGCAGCAGTTGAATTGTAGTGCTCTTGCCACAACCACTCTCACCAACAAGAGCTACTGTTTCTCCTTTATTTATCTTTAGACTTAGTCCATTCAGAATCTATCCCATTTAAATTACTATCACCGATATTTTCCCATCTACTGTGCATATATTTACATACAGTAATTTCATTGTAGAGATACCTTTACTTCAGCCCGGCTTGGATAGTTAAAATGAACATTATCAAATTCAACATTTCCAACAATTTCAGTTGGTTTTACACCCTCTTTTGACTCGCTGTCGATGGGAGGAACCTAGATAATGTACTAAATTAAAGGGTCATATCGTATTTAAAGGAATTATTTTTAAAGCTCACTCTATCTATAACGTCGAAGACGATGGCAGCTGCGGATCGTGCCGAGGTAAATGCATCTATGTATGGTGAAGATTGTCCTATATTCATTGTCCCTGTAAGCACACTGAAGAACACCTTCAAAATGATGACGAACGTTTCTTAAAAATCACTACTTTTGTATTTTTACGGAAATTAAAAGGCAATGTTTATTCACAATGATCAATATAGAT
Source organism: Glomeris maerens (assembly GCA_023279145.1). Taxonomy (NCBI): domain Eukaryota; kingdom Metazoa; phylum Arthropoda; class Diplopoda; order Glomerida; family Glomeridae; genus Glomeris; species Glomeris maerens. The sequence continues at coordinate 7,276 of WWPM01020264.1, read as the reverse complement.
GGATCGTATTGAGGGTTTGGATCACAACGGTCTTCCAGAATTAATCTCACCCCATACCAAAAAGCAAGTGCATAACCTGCGTAAATGACAAACCACATGACAGCTCCACCAATTGATGACAGAAAACCTCGTTTGATTCCAGCATTACGAGCAGATTTCAGATTCGCATCATATCTGTTCACATACCATAGAACATGTAATTTTTGAAATGCCATCTAACAGTAATATTATAATTTACAAAATGACTTGCCGGTCAATTTCTTTTCTTTCTCCACCAAAAGCCACAACAGTCCGAACAGCAGATATCACTTCCTCCGCAATATTTCCTGCTTTTGAATATGCATTTATTTCTCTATCATTCATGGAAGATTGCGCCTATAATTTCCAACAATTGTTATTTTTAGTAACAATCTGTTCTTATACAGAATTAATTTGACACATGTCAGGGTATGCACTTTAGTTGTAATGGAAACGATGATCACTATGACAGGTGCAACGGAAAACATAACCAATGTCAATTCCCATCCATGGAAAAATGCGCTTACAACACATGCCAAGAATGTTGCTAGGAACATAATGAAAATGCCAAGCTTTTCACCAATTCCTTCTTGTAGTCTACTGAGATCACTGCAAGATGGCAACAGTGTGATTTAGGCATATGAACGACTATTTGGCTATCTATAACGTACATAGCTTTCATACACAGGTAACTTACTCTGCTGTCCTTGTAGCAAACTCTCCAGTTTTATGGAAATCAAACCAAGAAATGTCCTGCCTGAGAGTGGAATGAAGAAACATGCTTCTTATGCGATGAACTTGATAGTCAGCAGCAGCATTCAAAGTGGTCACCATTATGTAACCAAAAATTAATTGTCCTACTCCCAGGATAGCAACACCTCCACCAAATATGTGAATTTCACGGTCAAAGTTTTCTCCTGTGTAGTCTTTACTGTAATAATAAATACCCAATAACTTTTGACTCGTGCAGTAAGTACTATTTAATAATATACAAGTATTACAACATGGTGCCTATATATGCAATGGGGGGAAAACTACACTTACAAGGCATTTAATTCAATTAGTTTAATTTCTCATTATTGTGAAGTCCACTGGGCACCCCCATTCCTTGTGTTTATGTCAATAGGCCGATTTGAAAAGTGCTATTCGTGATGAATTAATTTCCAACATCGCACAAAATATGCTTGAAAGAGCCACTTAAATTTCAGACTGTGTTTGTAAAACAGCCATCATTTGACAGATGCACGTCACTTTTGGAACTGACATGGCATTACTCATTTCAAACCATGCATTTCCTGTGGGACACCTTTTACATTTCAGTTACACACAGTATGCGCAGTATCCAGAACTACAAATGGGATTATAATTACCATTCTGAGGGAATAATGGTGCCATCAATGTCGCTGATATTTCCACTCAGACATCCAGGAAACCAACTGGGTGCTGTAGGTCTTTTCGTTGTATTTAAAGAAATCGGAGTTACATCCAAGATATTATTGACTGCATTATGAACTGCATCCAACATTCCCTGACACACAAAGGCGCCAGTGAGACGTCCAAACAGTATGATCATAGTTGGTAACATCAAACCGCCTAAAATTGCAGTCAAGATTCCCACAAACACCAAAATCTTGTCTTTGGTATGGGAAAACCTGAACTAAGCATATAAATTTCCATCAAATTTTATCAAAACTATGGTTGCAAACATATTAATTACCAATTTTCTGTAGGGTACAGCTGGCAGGTTATCTTCCAGCCTAAATAGACAGCTGAATTGAAATTCTATCATTTTAACAAGAAACGTATACTAATTAAAATGTATCTACGTTAGTTTTTCTTCACTCGTTTCTTTGTGCAGAAATTCTACATCTGTTAATGGAGACTCATTTGGAATTTTGGTGCCAGTTTGCTCAATAACAAACTGGTTCTGCAACTCATTGCCATTGGCCGAAATTTCTTGCACAGCCTGCATTTCATAAAGTTCTTTAAAGTAAACATTGGAGGGAATTAAGCACAAAAACAGTGCAAAACTTTGGAACATTACACCAATTACACACGTGATAGTCAAATAAATTTGTTGCAAACATCATACATTGCGCAGTCGTGATAAAGAAGGTTGCACATCTAATAAATTTTGTAAATATAATTTAATATGCCAAATATTACATAAGGATTTGTAAGTATGGAATTACGAAAACCACAAAAATACCCTTATATAAGGCTCAGATTAGATCTAAAGCAGGTACATTGCAATCACATGTTGTAGTAATATATTATTTATATAAGTTCTCATTGTAGTTTAGTTATAACACAATATAACTACGAGGGTCATTCAATAAGAAAACATACCATCGTAGAAAAGAAACGTACTTATTGAATGAGCTAATTGAGACTATAAGAAACTTTAATACAGTCTTATTTATGATGGAGTGTCCGCTTTCGGAAAGTCTAAAACCGTCGGAAATATTCCCATGTGAACGGACAAACAATACAGTTGCATAGCCATGAGAGAGATGAGAAGGTGCATATACAGTTGGGAATGATATTGAATAGTAAAAAATGTTCTGATTGGATAAACCGTTTCATCTCCACGTACAGCTGTTTGCTGTTTACTTATTGAAAGACCCTCGTATAACGATCAGTTTACAGCTCAGACAATTTATTATGTACTAATTAGAACACATAGTGAAGCATCAGCAGGATCTAGTAGTACAGGATGCACATCAAGTATAAGCAATAATTGATAAATGGGCTATATTTTATTCTTCCTGTTTACCGAAACGCAGAGCTGAATTCCCAACTATCGTTGTGAACATAACATGAGCGAAATTTGCAAATAAGTAATGTAATTTGCTAAATAATATTAGTAAAACCAAAATGTAACATTATTGGTGAAGTAAGTTGGTCATGAAATTATAAACCTCTACTTCTCCATAAAATATTAGAAATTAAACGAAACATTATTCCAAAGAAAACGCATCTATTGATTATTGAATGGCACACTTCAGCACATAGGAGTCAGGCGTTATATTCTATGTACGTATATGGCAAAATTAATGCACAGTTGAAGCATCGATGAGGGCTAGCTATCATGATACATTTCACTAGATAAAACCACATTTCGCAACAAATAAACAACTTCAATTTCCCGTGCTTACCATGTTCAGCTGTAATACACTGCCTTGCAGACCTGGTTCCATGCAATAGAAAAAATGCTACACATTTTGGTGAACCATTCTCAAGTGTATTGGAAGATTAGACTTTGCCTGTAACTGTGGTCGTGAGTATCAAGAGACACCCTGCACGTGAAATACTGCACATCTGTCGCAGATCGTTTTGGATAAGATACAGACAGTATTTGCTCATTCGCTGGCAACAAGATTGGATTGAGGGTTTCATTGGCAAATTCACGTAATAGGGTTGTAGATGCAATTTAATACGTCTAGTTATGATAGATAAAATGAATAGGCCATGGGCAATAGTCAGAAAGTATCTACATCTGATATACGAAATAATGCAAGTAGGGTATATACACATATACAGTTGCAGCCTACATCCAATAATACAACGTTTACAGGGGTGCACAAGCGGGAGAAAGAGCGAAAAAATTGGTTGTCAATCATAGAGTAAAGCAGCACATTTTAAAATTTAAATTCCACATGAAATCAGCCTTCATACTTTATAATTGTATTGATATACATATATTGATATGTTCAATAAGTAATGACTTGGGGGCAAATTTTATAGCGATATGCCAAAAAATATTGCACAATACTTTCCTATTGCACGTAAGTACTCATTTTGATAAATTATCGGTTATTCAACTACAGTAAAAGTACTTTAATCCGTCATTCTTTGGTTTGGAATATTCTGTAATCAAATAAAGATCCGATTTTTTCCATCATTTTGTACCACAAGTAAAGGAAAACTAAAACAAACTAGGAATGCCAGAAGATCGCAGAGTGCTTTTTGTTACACAACTGCTCGTGTATAGGATTCCAACTATAAAGCAGTAGAAATTTGAATCTAAAATCAAGTATTTTTGCGTTGACTTCACTCCATGTATTCATATTTCACCACCAGAAGTTTTAATTACATGATTCTTGTAATAAATATACCGTTTTCATAAATAATTGCCAGGAGACAATCAGCATCAGATAAAAGTTGTTACCAATTTATTTCACAATGATTGCTCATTTGCAACACATTAAAATGAAACAACAATAATTTAGTAAGCGTTACAAATTAATAATGCTTTGTTCTAATAATTTGAGCAATGTCAATTGTTTAAGCAGTCGCACGTGACGTGGAGTGCAACTGCAGTCTAAACTAACACTTGTATACGTTTTTATCATTTCAGTCCATATGTAGCAATAAGTTGCTCAGCTTTTAAAATGTACGCCTCTTTGGCAGCATCCTGAGTCATTCCTGATTTAAAACAAAATTAAAATACAATACAGTATATTGCACATGTATATGACGTTAATCAGCGTGCATTTCAATTATTTGTTGACCTTTCTTTAATTCCCAGGAATCCCATTTTGCCCGTCCCTTGAGGTCAAAAATACCTGGCCTTGCTGCAGTCAATTAAATATTTCCATTTAAAAAGATAAGACATTGTGTTAGTGACGTCAGAGTCTAGATGATTAAATAAGAAACCACATTTCAATTTTGAAAAATTACAAACTTACCTGTATTTACGTCACCAACTGTTGCTTGTTTGAATAATGCATACAAATCTAACAATTCCGAATCCGTCGGTTTAGCTTTCAAATTCTTCACATCTTCAGCAGCTTTGTTAAATTTCTGAAATCAATTGAATGTTCCCCAGACGAGTGAATAAACTTTGCATTCAATATTTGCTAACTGAAAGTCCAACCCATACAGTAAATTATACATAGGTTGTTTGTCTTCTTGCCAAGCGATTGTGATCAGTTAAACAAGGAAATGAATTTTGTGGCCATTGTCTCCAAACAAAAACCTTACGTTATAGTTCTTGTAATTTTCTGTTTCCGTGAAGCGTTAAGTATAAAATTCTCCATTGCGTGTTGAATTTAATTAGACTCTTTATCATTGCTACTTTCATGCAGGGAAAGTACGTACAAAGATTTCCAAAATATGAATATTCCATGGTAAATGAAAAACACAAATGACTCGTACGTACAACGCATATTGAAATTTAGCAGCGACATTGAAATAAAATACTTTAATAGCTAGTTTACCTCATGAATTGAGCGCAATCAAAAACACAAATATTTTAAGTTATATAAATACTTTATAAAAGACTATAATTATGTATAATAGTCGCAGTCATACATTGGAAAAAGGTTATTTCAAGAAGCACAATACGTATATGTATCAATATTCCGTAATTAATTAAATAATTAAAATAATAATGATTAAAAAATAATGTTCATAAAATAAAACCACAAAAAAGTTCAATTTAACCTGCTGAACACGTTATCATTTCCTAACTTGTGAAAAATAGCACCACACAAGATAACCACTCTTATGCAAGCATGGAGCATGCAAAGGTCAGAGTGCAAAGTGTACAAAGAAAATCAATGATTATAAATTAATAGATATCTAACGTGGTTTTTGTACGTGTCAATTGCATGCACTGCCCTGCACATGCTTTATAATAATTCAAAAAATAAAACTACGATAAAATATAACTAAAATTAGCAGTTAAATTAAATTCACATGCCAATTGTGACCTTTCATGCATAGTGCTGAACATATTTTTTGTAAATCATATCGCAATTTTAGATGCGTACTTAATTATTTACAAAATAACAATTGGAATAAAAACGTAGAAACGTGTTACATTCTACTTACTTCATCAAGTGAAGCCATTTTGCAAGAATAAATTAATAAATTATTTGGTACTCAGGAAAGCTTGAACTGAAACTGACGACCACAGCAAGAACGTCTGCTCAGCAGGAAATTGATGCAAGATCACAAGCCGAACACCAATAGCAGATCCTGAACACAGCGCCACCTGACGTCAACTTTGTGCACCAAAAACTTATTCCTCTTCCGGTTTGAATTCGAGACAAAATGGTGAGTTGTCGCGGTATCATTGTAAAATCCAAATTAATCCAATGGAAAAAATAGCCATCGGCGGAATTATTTACTTCTTACTAGTACTTTTAAAGCACAAGAGTAGATTTAACTCAAAATAAAGAAGTTTTCATGCGGGATTTATTAGGTTTTTACAGTCATCCTCGCCGTAGTTTTTGTACACCAATGTTGATGTCGAGCTTGTGTTTGTGAAATTTAGGCAAAACGTACGAAGAAAGTTGGTATCGTGGGTAAATATGGAACTCGATACGGAGCTTCTTTGAGGAAGATGGTAAAGAAGATGGAGATTACCCAGCATGGGAAGTACACGTGCACATTTTGTGGAAAGGTAAGATACAAGATGGGATTAGGCTTACCTGGATAAGGCTGTAAATGTGCAATTGTTTTAATAGGAAGCGATGAAACGAAAGTGTGTTGGTATTTGGAACTGCAAAGGCTGCAAGAAAATCGTAGCTGGAGGTGCATGGGTGTACAGGTAACATTATCCATCTATAACATGATGAAATGACCATCAAACCACGAATTGTGCCTAAAAATTCATTCATTTTCTAATTTTCCAGAACCACTGCAGCTGCAACTGTCCGAAGTGCCGTTCGTCGTCTTCGTGAAATAAAAGAACAATAAACTAACTTGATTCAACTGATAATTTTGGTGCTGATAGCCTTTGAATTTATTGCCTGGTGAAAAAGCAGTTTCAAACGGACAATTTCACACGCATATATATGCAATACCTACATATTTACACAATACAAATAAAATAATGTTTTTTGAAACAAAAAAAATATTACAGAAAAGTTTCACAACAAACCATCTCACAATAAAATTTATACACGTAAATTAACTGTATGCTATGCATGGTTTCCAAATAGATAAATATATAAAAACAATTATTTAAAATCGTCACTTGTGCCAATACATTCAACTCGCTAGTGATCATGACAGGTCGGAATCCGAAATAATTACATAGTCGTTGAAGTCGTGGTCACTGCAAGATGACCGCGTTGGTATATTGTCTGAAAGTACCTCAATTTTGGGGTGTGACGTGTTCTCCTCGGCTATAACAGAGTCGACCTGTTGTGCAATTTCAACATGTGAAGTGTTCAAGCTGCACTGAGGGACATCATCGGTTTCTGACTCGTTAGCAGGTTCTTCGATATCCTGCCCTTCTTGAAAA
>WWPM01020263.1:0-15994 GCA_023279145.1 Glomeris maerens | reverse complement strand
TACTAAATTCGAGTAAATTACCTATGACTTGCAAATCTAGATGTAAAACTTTCAGTACAATATATACAAAATCAGTGTAATATTTTTATCCAAACTTCGCTAGTTTCAGCACAAGACGGTTTCATAATGGATAGCTTGGCGTTTTTTGCCATTAAAAATTTATTAGAAGCTCAAAGAAAATATATTTCGGTATTATGGGGAAACTTTTCATTGCTGCTATTGAAAGTTTTATTGAAACGAATTGAGAATTCAAAAATTGCTAAGATGGTACACTTTGCATCTAGAAACCAATTTGCGAGGTCATTCCGTTTACCCATTCAATATATGGTTGTGCCCACGAATTTGAACAGCTTGGAACATTTTTTCAGCGAACTTGCTATAATACCTTCATTTGGTTAGCGTATTTTAAAAGAAATTCCGTAAGTTAAAAAAATAGCCATTTTCTTCTTGGTTAATTTTCACATGCCCCTAAATCAGCCTAAATGCACACGTTACAGTTGTGTTTAACGTCATGTTGGCCTTTTTTAAAACATTAAATTATTTCATTATTTATTTTAGATTTTCCTTCCGGGCGAAAAAGATCGGAAAGCGACATTGGTAAGCAATATTACAAGAAATTCTTACCGATCATTTTGTCGAAGTTATCGCGCGTATAATACGAGTGCGCTATGCTATATTACCATTGCTATGTATATGCATTGGATATTTTGAAGAGACGCATTCATTTCTGTTCTCTGTGCTTTTTCAACCTCCATCTCAGCCCCAACACTGTAACGCGTATATACATACGTATATGCCTTCATTCAATTTCACGCTCCCACGATTTTTGACTTCGCTTTGGGAAAAGGTGTAGCAAAGAATACAGACGACAAGATGTATAGGGGCAAAAACGTTAAAACGACGCAATAAAGCGAATGAAGGGAGGGATTGCAGCATTACTTGGCGTTATTGTTAGTATACAGTATATGATATTAGGTTCACATCATTCCTATTTTTGTCTGAATTACCCCATAAGCAAATAATACATGAAAAAAACAGGATTGTACTTGCTGGTTGCTTTTTTTGTTGCTCCACGATGGCTCTTGTTTGTTTTTTTTTGTGTGCGGAAAAGGCTGTTCCATGAAATTATTAAAAGAGCAGTTCAGTTTCCTATAGCTTTTGCCATTAAAATATAAAAGTTCCAAAAGCAATGATTTATCTCTTCATTCTATACAGAAGTTATAATTGTAAATAACTTCAGCATCTTACTTTAGAAGTGTTTGCCTAATGAAATCCTAAAATAAGTGGCATTTTCAACGGCATGTTAATAGTATTTCACACTGTGCATGACAATATAGCACGTATATTACCTCTGGTATTATAAATTTAGTTTTCCTTGCAAGAAGGCGTTGAGCAGCGCGTTAAATAAGTATATAAACTCATTAAGTTTGGAAGTGTCATTCAGGATATCATATGTAATAATTCATATTCTTAATATTCTGTGATGATAAATGACATCATGCATGATAAATCAAGAAGTAATATGCGTGATGTAATTTATATCAAACTTTCATCTTTCTCAATCTCTGATTTCATAGTCTTCGCTTAGTTTTTCGATCACTTGCCTGTTTCCTTGCTTTGGGCAACAGAATGAAACGCTTTCCGCAGATAAATAGACTTTCGTGCGGCATTTAAATTTCAAGTCAAATTGCTTTTCGTTGCATCTCTTGCTGTCTTGGCAATACCGAGACATCATCTCACCTTTTCCATCTCCCTTAGCGTTCCCCTGTGCAGAAAATGCGCAATCAAATCACAAAAATGCTACCTTAATGGCAAGGGCAACAAATGGGTCAACAAATATTTCCCCCAGTGATCGCTATTGATTTTCCCTGCTGGCTATTTGTGTTGAAAACTTGGCAACATATAGCATCACTCCCACATTTGTGGCCATGTCGACATGTATTGTGCATTATAAGACAACCAATCTATTCGCTTTACGGTCCTTTCTGTATATCCGCGTGCAATATGCCATCCCTCTAATTCAGAACTCTCAGGATTAAAACAGTCTCATTGCCATTTTTTGAAATATGTATGCTGTATATATTTTTAAATCGTATCAAATTTATATTTTCTATTGGTGCATTCGTGCAGCTACAATAATTTTCTGGAATAATTATACATTATACATTTTATTTTATTTCATTACGCATGGCTGCAATTCTTTCAACAATGAAAACTGCATATGAACTTCATTTTCCAAAACACATTTATCGAGAACATAAGCATGTTAAACAACCCTTCCCATTTCAGGTATGCGAAATGATATCGGGTATATCCCATGCAAAACTATGACATAAGATCATATATGAATTTCTGAGTTTGTAGGATCTTATCATGCATGATAAATTTTATAAATACATATAAGAACATATATGGGACTATCAGATGATATATGTAAACAATACTGTATGTATTCGTTTCAAGATCATATACAAAAGGCATATATGACCTGCCATATAATTATGATCCCATGTGAACGTTTTGCGTGGGATGGACCCCCCCCCATCTACCTTGCTTTTAATGAAATTGTAGGTAACTGCCTCATAAACTTGAATTTGGATTTCACTGATAACTCCTTAAATATCTTCCATTGAATAGTGATTTCTATGGAGTTTTGTACGTTAAATCATAAATCATTGGTTTATGCCAATAAACCCCGAATTTAATTCCACGAATTATGTGCGAAATCGAAATGCAAGTTTTTGAGGCAGTTATCAACGATTTCACCAACAGGTTTTTTGCATGCCAGCATGGTAGAGAGGGCGTCATATGCCCAGAATTATTTTTCTTTCCTGAAATGGGAAGGTTTGGTGAATTTATTTGTATCCTCGGTAAATGGGTTTCTGAAAAATAAAGTTCATATTTCGATATATTAAAACCGGCACGCTTTTTGAATCACCGTGTACATTTAAGGAATATGTGTAGTATGATATGCGCAAATGTTCCACTAGTTATCGATTGAAACTATCATTTTTCCTAATATCATTCTTTGAAACGGTGTTCTTATAAAGACAGATTTTACCAAACATGAATGTTGTAGGCCAACATATATATGCTGTGGGCATACATTCGACGCAATATTAATCCCAATTCATTCGGATTTTGTTTTGCATGACAGTGGGTTTTATTATTTTGCCAATCGTAATTTAAGTAGAGTAGAAGCCGCTTATTGTGATCACGGTTAATGTTATCAATCGCATTTTGTTATCAGTTTTAAGAAAAACTGATCTCACACATACACAATACTACCTACATTATAAAACTATCGCTTATTATAATCAAAGCATCGGTTAATGTTATCACTTTTATTTTGCCACTGTTTCTAGAAAAATTTCCCTTTCTGACACTTTCATTTCTGCAGTAACAAGGAGATTAAAGGGAAAGTTCACATTAATCCCAAAGTTCAACTTATGGGCAGCAACAATTAAAAACCAGCCCTCTGTTGAACAAAGATTGGTAAGTGAAATTACCCTTTCCTGGGTTGTAAACGTGGTGGAATTCCAGAAACAACACGAGTATGAACAATTTATTAATGAACTAATCAGTAAAAATTGTAGGCATTCAAACCTATTTGAATTTTTCCTTGTGCAGTAGGGGTCTACTACTGTAGTGTACTTATAGTGTACTGTATATACTGGAAATGCATTTTAATTTGATTTTTTACATGAATCGTCTGTTGTTATCAATCGGTTAATGTTATCATTTATTCTGAGCCCCAATGTGATCACATTAAGCGGCTTCTAGTGTATGTTACGCGTATCATCCCCAATTCGAAATGCATGTGTTCGAAATGTATGTGGTTATAATGTATGTTATGGCGGAGTTGTAGTAATTAAGTTGTAAACGAAATTCGGAATTCAAGGGAACAATTTTTAATAAATTAAAATCTTAATTTGTTTTGCATTTTCCCTTGATTTGCCGTGGGAAAGCTAGAACCTAAAGAGATGGGGCATGTCTAGTAACAGTGGCATTCAATTCTGGCCGCACAAAACACAAACTGGTAAAATATATTTTCTTCAGAATATGGAGATGTGCAATCTGTATTGCATGCATGTAAAAATTTCTACCTTGATTTCGTCCATCTCATTGGGAAATAAGGCAATTTCCTTTAGTTGTTTTTTTTTTAAATCGTGTTGGTTTTGACAGTTGGCATTAGTTCTGAATTATACTTCTGCCTTCGGCAGACAAAATACATCATTTTGGTAATTTATGTCGCCAGAAAGTAGTACATAATTCTTGTATTCACCATGGATTAATTATAATTATTGGTATATGATTTACATCGAATTCAAATTACAGTATTAGGTGAACACATTCACGCTCTAGTAACCTGCGACAGTGGAAACTGTTTTTTGCTCTTCAGCAAAAATTGCAGGGAGCAATGATCAGATTCATCCCGGTAGTTCTTATGCCTTCCCTTATAACTTATTATGCAACTTAGATAATTTTGCAAATGTTGACTGGTGCTTTCTTAAGACTTTTTTATTTGGAAAATATGTTTGGGAAAAGATATTTTTTAAATAGAATCCGTAAGGTTGACCGAAATTAATTTCAAAGTTATGTTAGATGTTGTTGATGTAACATCTACTTGAAAATGCCCACATGTTGATTCACAATGCAATATCATGCATACATTAGCTGTCATATAAATAGAACACTTCACGATATTTGGAATTTTTTATTACGAACCTTGTAAACATTAGATGTTTTTGAATTATAACTATTGAAATACATTTGTGACAGTTCAAAGTCTCCATGCAAATAAAAAATATGATAAACGATTTTGTGGTGATGAAATATTATAGGTTTAATATTAAAATTTTTCTACTTTCTCAAAGTGCGAAATGTTTTCCAAATTTACTCCATAAAATATTGTATCGAATATTTTATTATTTTAATTACCGGTAGCAGATATGCACAGTATTTAACGTACGTATTGTTAGAACAATAGGGAGATAAAGTAGGACGTAAACGTCATTGTGACTAAAATAGATGACGTAGGCACTGATGTCCTACTTGTACTCTCTAGTGACAGTAGTGCCTTGTCACTTTATGATGAAATGCCATAAAATTTAGCCACGTTACGTCCTACTTTATCTCTCTACTGCTTTAATTGAGGCATCTGTGGCGAACACTGGCTTTTATCTGAATTTTGTGTGCAGATTTCCTTTAAAAATATGTGTATTGAAGGCTATTGTTTTTTCTTCATTAGAAACCCTATCGCAAGAGTTGCAAGAGATGGACCGAAATAACAGAGCTGATGCAGAAAGGAAGCTTCAAGGTTAGCACATTTCACTTTTAATTTATAAATTAATGTTGGTATTGTACTCGTATTATACAATCTATATACAGGGTGTTTCAAAACTCTTTGTACAAACTTTCATATGAACCTATGTCCGCAAATGCTTGGTTTTGTCTGTAGCCCCTGAAACGTTACATCCGTAATGTATGTTCCTTAATGTGAATGCATGTCTCGCGAAGTCGACGTGTGGCCCTAGAAATGAGGGGAGGATGTTATTACAATGCATTTGTACAGTTTGGACACCAATAAGTCAACATTTACTAGCAATGAAACATATTTTCATCGAAATCCACATCTTGCAGATTTTCACACGCAAATTTAGTGTTGGTTAGCTGAAGAGTGAACGTGAACATACTGCGTTGTGTCCAAACAGATCCCAAACCAAAAATCACTTTTTTCAGCAAGGGCATGGAACAGAACCATTTAATTGTTTGGAGAAACGCCCTTTTTCCCAAAAACAGTCCAAATTATCCTGCCCCATGCCCTTTGCAGTCATAAGTAAAGACCTTCAGTACTGATTCCAATTGAAGAGACCATGAAGAAGTTTTTGTTCCTATTTTTTTAATTGCTGTTAAAAATGTACAAATTTGCTGTTATATGCACAAAAATATGCTGTTAAAACTATAAAGTTCGAAATATGCATGTTTTTTTACAAAAACATTAAAATATGCATTTATATGCAACATAAAAGTTACATTTGTGCGATACCATAAATGTGTGTCCGATGCAGAAAGAAGAAAGTGCATGTGTTTCAAAGCTGCAAGAAAAACGTGCATTTGCATGAACGTCACTTATTCCCAATGTTACCTAGTGTTAAATGGTCGGGAAAACTGGGAATTATTCATCAATTCTGTTGGACCAGAAACTAACCTGGAATTGGTCTGGTCGGGAAATTGGGGGAACGTTCGGTTTTTCTTGGGGTTTTACCAAAACAGGAAATTCATTGGGTTCAGTTGCTGAATTTTAATTGGATTTTGTCATATAATAATATAATAAAATAGTGGGAATGAGTCGGTTACACTGTCTGCGTGTCGAATTGGGCTGCCTGGGTTCAAACCCCTGCCTATATTTTTCTTTTTTCCCCATTTTCAGCCATATCCGATTCCAATATATATGGGGATTGAAAATATGGTGGCTTCGCTGTGCTCAATTTCTAATTATTGCTTGAATTTGTTGTATAACATTATAATCTCTAGATTTTCCATTACATAATACTCAGCCACAGCAACGCATGGCCGGGTTACGGCTAGTTATACATAAACACGAAATACTCTTGAACTGAATTTAGGCATGACATTTCGTAATTTTGTTTCTCATATAAACCTGGCCAAAAGTATTAGACCACAGCTGTAAACTTTAATTTTCCAATATTTATTTGTTATGAATAAAGACAGGCTTTTTGTGAATATGTACGATTGATTAGTTTGTGTTAGCTGCGGTGCTCAGTAGCCAACGGTATACCTATTCATGTTTCAACACGAAAAAAAGAATCCCAACTAATTTTAACTGTAAGATACATAGTACAGTTTTTAAGTGAAGTTGAAGTTTTAAAAAATGGAATGATCGCTGAAGGGATTGTGTGCGAGCAATTAACAGGACGCTTCGGTTCAGTATGTTTCTGGTAAGAAATCGGTATTATGTTGGTTTTTGTTGAAGGTAGTGAGTTTTGGCGCCGCTGTCATCATTTTTCATTTTCGAATACAAAGTTCGTCTCCCACCTTTGTTCAAATTGCGGTATGCTTTTACTTTTTGCTCCGTTATTTAGAAATGTAGCTTTATGTATAAACGTATAGGCTTTCTACAATATATGTGAACAGCATGTTGTATACTCCCATCTGGCGTTCATTGGGCTTCTTTATACGGGCTGCATGCATAAGCCGTAAGTGTAAAATCAACATTTTTTTTGTTGCTGCAATTATGCTTAGAGGTAATGAGTCACTCCCCATCTCTCTTACATATTATAAATATGTGAGACCTGCCGACGCCTGTCGTACTGCAATCCCAATGAGAAAAGTCTGTTATTATGTGCAATATATACATATGAGCTATTAAAGTACAGAAAGGCATCCAAGAAGCCTTCCATGTGTAGTACTCGCTTGCCTGTCATGAGAACAGAAATATGGTGTGACATTAGAAATACAGTTAAAAAACTTTATTTCCAAGCAAGTAATTACTCCGTTGTTCTTTCACGAGATTGTACTTGTAATTTAATTAGAAAATTATGGTTACCGCAAATTTTGTTTTGTAATTATGGTGTTAAAATTTATTTATTTTCAAGAATGAATGCGAAATTCAAAAATAAACTTGAAATGCGCAACGCCCTTTCAAATTAGCCTGTCAAAATGCCTTTTTGTCCTTTAATAGGTTGCATAAGTAAGATTGAAATCTAAAATTTACACGACTTATGAAAAACATTTCAATTTCATAAACTGAAGACATCAAATTATTTCATAACTAGCCGAACCCGGCCACGCGCTGCTGTGGCTGAGTATTACGTATGCAATGGGAAATCAAGAGATTGTGATGTTATACAACAAATTCAACTAATAATTATAAATTGAGCCCAGCGAAGCCACCACATTTTCAATCCCCATAGAAATTGGAATCGGGTATGGCTGAAAAAGGAAAAAGGTAAAATTTTGGCAGGGGTTTCAACCCAGACAGCCCAATTCGACACGCAGACAGTGTAACCGATTGATTCCCACTATTTGATTGCATTATAATATGACAAATCCAATAATATTTTAGTAACTGAACCCAGTGAATTTCATGATTTGGTAAACTCCAAGAAAAATCCGACGTTTCCCCAATTTCCAGGATCGTACGCAAATTCCCGACCAGACCAATTTGAGGTTAGTTCCCTGTCCACCAGAATTGATAAATTATTCCCGGTTTTCCCGACCACTGTACACTCTGGGTAACATTGGGAATAACTAAGGTACGGAAGTTCATGCAAATGCATGTTTTTCTTCCTGCTCTGAAACACTTGCACTTTCTTATTTTTGCATCAGACACACATTTACGATGCATATTTTCGTGTTGTTCTAAAAAAAACTTGCATATTTCGCATTTTTTAGTTTTGAGAGCATATTTTTGTACATATAATTAATTACAAATTTATGCATTTTTAACAGCAAACTTACAAAAATAATAATAATAACTTCTTCAAGATCACTTCAATTGGAATCAGTACTGCATGTCTCACTTTTTGCTGCAAGGACATGGGCTGGATAATTTGGAGGGATTTTGGAAAAGAAAGAGCGTTTCTTTCTCCAAGCAACCTTTTATATGGTCCTGCTCCATGCCCATGCTGCAAAAAGTGATTTTAGATTTGGACTCTGTTTGGACACGACGTAGTATGTTCACGTTCACTCTTCAGCTAACCAACAATAAATTTGCCTGTGAAAATCTGTAAGATGTGAATTTGTACGAAAATATGTTTTATTGCTAGTAAATACTTGAAATGATAATGAAATAAACAAAAATATTTTTAAAGTGCTTGCATATTTTAGCATTTTTAAGGGTATGAGCTTCTTTGCCTTAAGAACAAATAAACGTATTAAGAATTGATTATTTGTGAATTCAGAATTTGTTGTGGCAGTGTAACTGTGAAATGGAACGTCCATTTCGGATATTGATGTTTGCATGCTTCGCGAATGTATTCAGCGAAATTGGAATGGAATGATACATCTGGCATAGTCGTCAAACAGATGGCGATGTTTTTCTTGAAAATTAAGATTTCATCTCTCACAGGTGTGTCAGGTGGGTGGTCGGCATATGTAGGTAAACACTAGGGGATGGGGTGCGCTGTTGTGCCAAAATGTGGTGTAAATTGGTCCAGTAGTATAGGAGGAGTTACCAGACTAACGTACGGCGTTTGATTTTTATAAATATAGATTCCATATGGGTAATATAATCAATGATAACTTTCAAGTGATGATATGTATCCGAACGCTAGTCATCTGGAACGCCAATCATCTGGGCGCATTTTGTCTCTGAAAATTTTAAAATAAATATCTGCACAGGATGAAATATTGTCCTTGGTGGAAGAAGAGCAATCATCATTGTTAGGGAGGGAAGAAGATGAAACTGCTGAAGAAAGCACAAATAGTGGGGCAACATCTTTCCATTGATCATTCATTATGCGTTTCTAATAAAGATGTGGGGAGAATGAATTATGGATGTCACATTTTATGTAGGTCCTACTTAAAAACCTAAGCGTTTGGGGACATGGGTTTATAGGAACTTTATGTCTTGTTTTCATGCAGGGAATATTCCCTATCAGTTTGCCCCTGTAATTCTGCAACACCCTGTATAGAAAACAGTTTGTAACAAATGATCTGCTAGCATTCATGCATGCATTTTAACAATGGCGAACAAATTCTTTATACACTCTAAAATTTATCACAATTCCAAGATTTCCGTGCAGTACACCCTAATGCATTATTGTGAGCCATTAGCGACGATTTCTGTTTGTAAATTAATTAAATTGTTGATATGTATTTTTTATTTCCTGTTAAATGCGAAAGATATGTACGTTCTGTGAGCGAAAGTGTTCAGGACATTACGCGCTGCATGCGGCATTTATTTGTTCACGGATGGGCAAAGATTGAAGCTTTTGTTCATATAGTGTATGTATATATTTTACGTATACTGACTGTGTATTCGAGTACTGTTTATCCAGATATTCATGTACTACATTCATGGCTGCCAAAATTTAATAATAACGTGTTTTCCTTCTTGCAGTGCAAACATTGCTCCTTATACATTCTTTTCTATTGAAAATACACAAACAAATGTTAATAAAGTCCAGCTTAAACCCGCATGCAACTAATATTCAGGACAGGAACTTCCCACGATTAAGCTGTTCATATAATAAAAACAAACATTATCGTAAACATCGGGCAAATGATTAAAAAAATCCATTTTCCGGTATTAACATCTGACAATTTATGTATTCAAGTATTTTATTAACAACCATTACAGTCTATACTTAAAAATTGATTGCAAAGTCCATGTTTATTTATAACTATTAAATTCCGGGTGCGTTAAATAATATGGTGTTCTACAAATTTCTGAACTTCAATTACATCATCGTATTATATATCTGCTAATTTCATAAATGGTATATTTGAATCTTAGCGAATCCCCTATGGAAATGGAAATTACAGTAACTTGTATGCAACCGTGCAAATGGGTGTAGCACGTATGCAAACTTATGGCAGTCCATGCAGCAAGTAAAGTTTATTGACAACATTGCTATTGTTTATTACATACTATCATTAAAACACTGTATGTTCATTATACAGGGTGTTGCAGAATTACAGGGACAAACTGACGTGGTATATTTCCTGCATGAAAACAAGACATGAAGTTCCTATGAACCCATATCCTCAAATGCTCGGGTTGTCACTTAGGGACTGGAATGTGGCATGAGTAACGAATGCCCCGCTTTCAAAAACTAGCCTGGCCACCACGATCGCCAGATCTGACTTGCCTCGATTTCTTCTTCTGGGGAATCATGAAAGACCTGGTGTATGATAACCCTATTGACACAGTGGATGACCTTGTGGCACGCATAGCTGTAGCTGCTGAAACGATCTATGAAATTCCGGGTGTGTTCGACACTGTCCGGCGTTCCATGCTTCAGAGGTGTCAGGCATGCATTGATGTTGGTGGTAGCAATTTTGAAAATGTCCTGTGAGTTAATAAAGCAAGACTGATAGTATATCTGGACACACATGACGTTCTGTTTGTTCTGTTGCACACCACACCACACCGCGAAAGGGAGCATTAGAGTTCACCTATGAGCAGCCTGATTTGCGTAAATCAGCTATGTACCACGGGCGAGAGGTCAGGGGACTTCAAAGTATGACCCCAACCGTATTACCAGCTAGTTTTCCAAAGCGGGAGCATTCATTATTCATGTCACATTCTCGTTCCTAATGGACAACCCGAGCATTTGCGGACATGGGTTCATAGGAACTTTATGACTTGTTTTCATGCAGGGAATATATCCTGTCAGTTTGTCCCTGTAATTCTGCAACACCCTGTATACATTAGGCCCCATATAATAAATTTCTAGATTCCCGTCCGGAAGTCGACGAAAATGCGTGCGCACGTGCGGTTTCTATTTTTATTTGTTATTCTAAATTGTAATTAATTTGATCGCGAAGTGGCACTGAAACCCCAGAACATCATCACGAAATCTCCAATAGTTTTGCCTATAAAACGATCTGACTCGCGTTTTTTGTGTCTTGACGCGGACACGGGGTAGCGTTGTTGCTTTTCAGTCGTATTTTAATGAATATTTTTTTGCTTAAAAAAACCGTGCGCGTGGGGGAATCTATTAATTTATTATATGGGGCCTTATTGCTCGCTGCAGTAAATGTTAGACAGGCAGATGCCATAGGAAACGTTGCATTTGATTAAACTTTGTACCTCTATACCAAATCAAGTTTCTCTTACAAATATCATTTTCGAGAAGTACGCGTATATTTAGCCTACATGCAAGAATCGTGCAGTACGCAGCGGTTTGAGTTCTGTCTGTGTATATTTGTAGATAAATTGAGCGAAATCCCATTTAGAACTGAGTGAAAAGCAGGCTATTTGAAATTCCCTGTAGGCACTGTTTGCTGATTACCCTGCTTGCATGGCCATTCAATAGACTACACCTATGAGACAAAAGCTGTACAAATGCCAGCGTCACACCAGAAATTAGCCCGTTGCGCTTTCACATTTTACGGGTCGCCCAACCTCCCATCCCCTCTGCAGTTGTTGTCCTTTATGGAATTTTTTAGCCATGTAAACCCACCCCAACCATTTGCTTTTGTGCTGTTCTCGTATATAAAGAGAAACTGCGACTGCGGAGACCGACGCCAGCGCTCGTGCAATTAGTCGATGATTAATTTCATGCAGAAGGCTTCATTTGGCAGTACCAGTTGGCGACGGTTCCGAGTCAAAAGGGGAGGAGGTTGGCTTTTGTTTGCACGCTCCCGAAATCGCACACCCAATGCATTCGCGCATAGTCACTCACTCACTTCATCCGCGCATGCACTATAGTAGGTATACATAGGCATATTCTTGTCTAACTGACTGCTTGCTTGCCAGCCTGCACCCAGTGACTCTGCTCACTCCCACTACGAATTAATGACCGTTAAAGAAACACACAATAGGACGAGCCTTCCCCGCCTGTGTGCTGCTTGGTGTTAGTTCGGACCACCGCAAAACAACTCTGAGCACCGCCTATTTCCAGCGTACCGTGGAGCTTTTGTCGATTTTTCGCTTCACAAAAATGAGCTCAACTATTGTTTCAGAGTTCGTGTCCACATACCCAGTGCGTTAATTCATGCAGTGCTTGCACGTCGATTCGATTCTAATTAGTGAGGACCACCAAATAAGGGCGGGTTGCATGAGACTTGCACATACACATGTGGCCCATTCAAAAGTGAAATTTATTTCGCATAGTTTTATTAGTTTGGGTGCTCTTATTTTAAGACAATAAGAGCCGCAGCATGCCTTTATGTCTTTGCGGTTATTCCGTGCAAGCTTAGTTGTGTGCGCAAAACTATATAACATTTCCGGTCTAGTGATCTGCCGTTTGTCAATGTTGTTGTCCGGATAATTTCGATTTCATGATGGTTCTATTTATTTTACTGGAAAACGCAATAGCTGAAAGTCATTACAGTGAGCAAAATTTGTTGAGGAGCAAACACTTTAATTCCACGCAAGGTTAACAAAATTGCAACTGTATCCCTCTCACCATTTACATTGTAAACTATCTGGCTGCTGCGTGTACATTGTTATCTTTGGCAAAATTGTAGCTGATTGCAATATTATAAATTTCTGCATTTAACAAGTGTCGAAGATATAGTGTATGTAAAACGCTGTCGCATGCACTTAAACGAAATATATCTTGTAAACTCTCTGCATAAAATGCAAATATTATTCATATGAACTGCAAATGAACTTCACAGTATCAATATGTTACACATTACAAAACTATAAGCGCATTTGCTCATGGGCGTGTAACATAAATATCCATTATGAAATGGCCTGTATTAACGATTACTTATCTGAAGTTTAAGGTACTACAATACACGTATCGAGGGCGCCGTGGTATAGTGTCCTAACTGATTAACAAATCCAATAGGAGTAAGCACAGTATACCATGGCACCCTCGATATGTTGATGAAAACATAGCCTAAACGTGGCTGGAGTAAATTCCTAAATGAGCTGATTTTTTGTCTGTATCTTGTTAATGTAACATTTCGTAGAGCGGCTTCTCTGCCTTGTAACTAATTTTTGATTTCATTCAAAAATGGGCACAATGTATAATATGATCAATTACAAAAAGTAAGCATATATTAGAATGTCACCACAAATCCGAAAAAGTGAATTCCGTCTACATTTATTATACTCATGTTGCTATAGATATAGAAATGCGCGTAATTGTCTTCAGATATTATTGTCTGTCCATTGTTCAGAAGAATATTAATTGTTATGATGCTTAACTTCTTTTTGGCAATCCTATAAGCATTGTACTCTTCAAATAGATGTGAAGTCTTTGTATGCTGGAATCGGTATAAGATGTGCGCGTTTCGCAATTCCGATTCAAACTTCTGAATCAAGGTCGTTACGAACATCGACTGGCCTTGCAGTACATGTATTAAATAATTGCAAGTGTTTGGGTGGTGTAACACGTGCCTAGAAACGACGTGGAAGCAGATTGTAGATGTATTTGTGAAAACAAGGGAAAAAATAAGTAGATGGGAGCTAAACAGTTGAAATGGGCAACTTGTCGAAATATCATCATCAATGGTCATGGAGTGTTATTATCGTGATGAGTGTACCGTACAACCGGTGGTTAGGGCCTTCACAATAGTCTAGTCGAGGCAAAACTATAATTTTAGCAATGGGATGGAGTGAAGGCGTTCCCTCAACAGGAATGGCAATTGCAAAAGTATGATGACGAAGGGCGGCTAGGCTGAGCACACTTTTCGCCCATTCCTGGCGGTTTGCCTGTGCAATTTGCCCTAACCAGAAACGATGCTTTATGGCAATAGCCAATGCTGCAAATCATTTCGCAGTCTGCCTTTTCGGGGCCCCTTCTTTTAGTTCTCTTTCCAGACGATTCCCAGAATGGAAATAAAATTCCTGCTTGAAATGAATGAGTAAACGAGCGCGCACCAACATAAAGTCTCTCGCCTTATTTTTAATGTCAATTTTTATACGCTCCTTTTTCTATTATTTAAGATACACATTTGAATTCCGTACGTCTTGAATGACGGCAATATTTTTTACAACCGATATAAATTTCTGAACGCTGTTAAAACGCATCAACTGCACTTAAAGCCACTGTAGCTTAAGTAATGTTACGTGTATTCTTGCAAGGAGTTTATATTTTTCAAAGCGCGATATCCTACGCGATTCGTTTATTAGATTTGGTTTATGTGAAAAAATCCACAGGCCTATCATGTAAACGTTGCTATTTTATTTATTACAGGGTTTGACCGTTAATTTAAATCGAAAATGCTGCGTTGTTTTTGTTTTATATAAGGCTTTGTTTATGTGCAATTTAAAGTTGGAATGTATTACATTTTTGTTTAGAGGTTTGCGAGTAGATGTTCATATACACAAGATATATAAGATAAGAGTAATGCATATACGGTACACGAGCAAAACCTCTGAACTTAGCCCTCCTGTCTTGACTGCCATCCGTTTAGTCAGGCACTTTCTTAAACTAAAATAACGATAGAATGTTTGGATACATGTAGCGTGCAGGTTAACTCAGTGTCCACAATGTGGTGTGGAAAACATAGATGTCTAGGATTTTAATTGCGGCCAGTAAAAATGTCAGTAATTTTTGCTCATGTTAAGGTATTTTTCATTTAAATTTTCACCAACTCCATTTGTCCCAACGGAATTGAATAAAGACGTTGTCAATTATATTTTGTGAAATGTTATTTCTGTGACAGCGTTTTCATTAAGATGTCTTTCATACTTTGATTTGTGGTGTCATTCAGAACTTGAATTCCTCAAAACAATATTTGGGGAATTGCATCCAAAATTATGTCGAATACCTTTCATCAATCCGTATACGATATTTTATTACATAAGATTATTTCAAATTACATAAAAAATTGTAGTTATCTAAAAAAAATGGTTGACGTGGGATTACATGTGCAGTCAACGCCGCGTAAGTCGACATCGGTTAACTCGGAAAAATCCGGTTAACTCTACAAATAAACAGGTCCCTACTTTAAAGCTGGAACCTGTTTATTCACAGTTAACCGGTTTTCCGAGTTAACCGAGGTCGAGTTACGCGAGGTTGACTGTAATGAGGTGGGGTAAATCGATTGGTCATGACCATCTACAACGAAGTTTTCAGGGATCACAACATAGGTGGGGTCGGGTATGTCAGTTGGCGTCAGGCAAGAAGTCTATCTCAGATGTAGCGTATTTAGGGCTGTTCATAACAACATACGTACATAAAATTATATTATTGGACCGTAGTTGAAATAGTGTCTTTCAGTATTTGGCAATGGAATACTTTCTGCCTCTTGTGTTTTTAAATTTCTTTTGCGTTTTAAATAATTTTATTTATTTATTTGTTGTTGTGCGTTTTACAAAATGCTCCTAATAAAGCCAACC
>WWPM01020251.1:0-14013 GCA_023279145.1 Glomeris maerens | reverse complement strand
CAGAGCCAAAAAGGGTCCTAATTGAAATTATAACAGGCCCCTCATGGCCCTTTCACGGTATATTATCTCCTCCTCTTCCTAGCTGTAATTTCGCTTCCTTTTCCTGGTTTTTGGTGTATTACTAGGTTTTAAAATATAATAGTTTAGAGTGTCAACGGGATTCCAACATTATTCTTGCTATCCCAAACGCGACCTTGAAGCTGTTGAGATGCAGCGTGGCACAGCTTGCTCTACTGCCGTAAGACTGACTACCAAACTGCAAACATTTCTAGATGCTGGCAACTGTGATGACAGAACATCAGCGAGATCGTCTGATGGAGGCACTTAATTTTATGGAGCTGCAATACAGCTCATTGCCGGACCACATGGCTGATGAAGAATATGAAGTGGATATTGATTGTGAGGAACAAGCAGAGATTGTTGACAAGGTCCATCGGGCCACTCGAGAGCACAGGTCCCACATTTCTCACTCCGCAACAACCAATCACCCTCCTGTGAGTACACCTTCTAAAACACCTGCATTTAGGGTAAAGACATTATTGCCAACTTTCAAACTGGCCCAACTTGATGGAGAAGTACAGCGACAAAGATTGTATCAAACAGACACAAATTTATTTTCTGAAAGTTATCCCTGCCATAACGAACCCTATTCGCCAGAACCTGAACAGCACATTCCTTGATTGCAATGAGCGCCTACAAGCTTTACCAAAACTCTGCAAAAATGTGGACGACTATGGGAGAATGCCAGCACCCAACATCACCCGGCCTGCAGCCGGCCCCGATCTTGCCCCATCAGACTTTCATCTGTTACCTGCATTGAAAGCTGCACTCTCAGGAGGTCACTTCCAAAACAATGTTGAGATAGAGCAGGGCATCGAGTTTTACCAGATTAGTTTCTTCAATGCCAACGGCGATTAAGTCGAAAAATAGTGAAAGGTGAGCAGTTGATGATGCATTTTATTTGTCAGTAAAGTTGCCGTGTGAAATGACGAAACTTACTTTCGGAACACACCTCGTATAAGGATCAATCCAATGAAAATGAGATAGACTATATAACAAGCATAGCACGGAAGTTGGTAACGCTGATAGGTGTGTGTATAGAAATGCACTCTAAAATTAGGAATCAAGAAAGAACAGCGCGAACGTTCACCCCTGTGCCATTTGTCTTTTAGACAAAGTTCCAAATGAGGTCAGCAAGTCTCGGTGAGTCAGGCATCATTATGGAAGCCGGGAAAGAGAAACAGCAAGATTTAGTGCGTTTTTTTTGACAGCAAAAGGAATGTTAGGAAGTGAAATTAATGCCCGAATGTGTGTTATGTATGGTGAACACAGTATGTAGCGTGCGCGTTTGTTTGGTTGGAATAAACGATTTCGAGAAGGTTGGGTGTCATTGGAAGACAGCAGCTGGCCAGGACAGGCTCATCTTGCCGTTACCCTTTCTGTCATTGCTGCGGTGGATTCTGCCATCAGAAATGACTCATTTGACTAACCCTTATAAAAGGAAGAGCAATGCAGAGATGGGCTTGTCTGAGCTGACGTCCTTCCTTCAGGTTGAAAGATTAAGGGATACTGAGAGCCAACGATGGCTAACACTTATGCTGCCTTTCCCTTCACGGTTGGCCATGTCTTGTGTATAGTAACCAACTGAGCACCCTTCTCATCGGAATAGAGGCAGCCCTGAACAGCAGACTGATCATGCACGACCATGGTATAACAGATAGCGTGGAACTCATTGCGCTAGCCCACTTCCTAGTGGGCAAGAAACTAATAGTTGTCCCTACAACCAGTCTACTAAGCATTGGCAAAGACCTTATATACACTTACATGGTCCTGGAAAGATGGCCAGCGCATCTAGAGGTGCTGGACCTACAAGTTTCCGCAAGATCTCAGAAGCTTCCATCATGCGTAGCCAACGTACTCCAGGACAAACGCCCTTCACATCCATCATACGTAGCCAACAAGAAAGCCTGGGTTGTCAGCGCTGAATGGGAGGCTTACTTGAAGTTCATGGATAAAAAAATTTCGATGTCAAAAACGGAAGGTGCTGTTCGCGAATATTCAAGAGCACAACCCACGGACCAAGGAGTGATCCAATACTTTTAGGTGGCGTATCGTTATTTCATATTGCAGCAAAACCTGTGAGGCATTGACGACGACCTGAAATTCCAATTCAATCTTTTTAATTGTTTGTACAACGTCCGCAGGGCCTGGTAGAATCAGTTGATTGAACGCGGAATTACCAGGGTAACCACATTCAGCCATGCCAGCTGAAATTGATACAGTCACTTTCAATCGGTCGTACTTGCGGATACCTGATGATGGCTAGTCAGCCGAAACTAGTTGTTGTGAATAATAAATGTTAATACTATCAAACTATGAGAAGTGTGAATACCCTCAATTTTCTTGACTTACAGTCACTTTAGGGTAAAATGACTCAAAGCTGGCCAGGCCCTAATACTGGCCACCCCAAGGAAATAACCTTTTCAACACATGGCCTGTGGGGTGGCCAGTATTATGTCCTGGCCAGTTTTGAGTCATTTTACCCTAGTGAAAAGTCGCTTCAACCAAGGTGGCAGTATGGCAGAAGAAGCGTCTTCTCATGATGAGCCAGGAGAACTTTGGCAGCACAAAATACTTTTGTCCTTTGTGCCAGTCGACATTGACTAAAAATGTCGTTATTACTCTATTATGTGATGTCAGTTCGATCAAAATAAAAATGAAGCCGACTTGGTATCGTATAAAGCTATGAAAGGCGCCTAGAAGTGAAAAAATCTACAAAAGCAGATTACTCTGTATTTCGAACGCTCGATATAACGAACGAATGTTCCATCCCCTTGGCGTTTGGTATATTGAGAGCCGACTCCTGTTCTTATATACGGTATCAACGGGCTCCTAACCACTTTCTTGCTCTCCCAAACACATAACGCATTCAAAAGGTTCACAGAAATTCGCTGTAACTTTATTGTGCACTGAGCATCCAGTGATAAAGCATTGCATAATAAAGAGTTACATCGAAATTCCTTGAGCTTTTTTTACTACCTTTCTTATTTTACCCACTGCATCCCGAGACAACAGCCAAACACACGTGCCCTCATGCACTTCTTCAGATATACACACTCTTCACGGGAGAAAAATTATAATTTGGGTGTAATTAGTATTGAACCTTATGTTTCTAAAAGAACATTTTCCTCAAAACAGCCAAATTACACAAAGCTTACACCAATTTTCTTGAGTTCTTGAGAATAGATACCAGTATGTGGAATTAATCTAAAGAAATGCTTGATTTAAGTATATGTAAAATTAGTCCCCAAAATTCTGTGAAACAGATATTTCTTTCTGCCATATTATCTTTCGAGTGATATGCAATGGTGTAGCACGAAATTACTCTATATTACTAATAAAGGTTTTTGTGATGTTAATGATATTTAAAGGCTAAGATTATCTTTGCACCAATTCTTTTCTGAATTAATGTTCTCTAAGTTTTTGAGAGAAATTTTTGTGTTCTTATACTGTACGAGTTATTAGTTACAACAATTTCGAGCTTCTCTTTCAGAGTAGGTACATTATTTTCTTGTTTTCGCTGATTTTGAACTCATTTTCAAAATGTTTCGAATTCTCTCAATATTGACAGAAATAGTGCAGTTGTTATCATCTATTTAGTATAATTCGCTACTGTCCTTACGAGATAATAGAACTAGAAAAGATCAAAAAAGGTGCAATATACCGACGATACTTTTTCTGTAGTGTCTTTTTGAATATAAAAACGGATAACAATTAACAGCTCGTTTTAACAGACGCAGATTCCAGGTCGCCTGGAAAATTTACAGAAGCTTTTATCTATGAAAGTAGTAGATATACAATAGGCATTTCCTTTTTTGGAGTTTGAAAAAAAAATTAGATTGTCACAACAAAGTAACATCATACGTATTTACAGAACGTAAGTTCTAAATTTGACTCATAATATTAATAACAAGCCGTATACCCCGGCCACGCGTTGCGGTGGCTCACCGTGAAGGCTAGGGACCTTTCAAATGTGTAAATGTGCTCCACTTTTGAAACGTCCTGCACTGGTGGATTAAGGAGACCAAGGAGGGTTGGAAAAAGTCCACGGGAAAGTTGGAAATATACTCACGGAGTTAGGAATGGAATAGGAAAACTGGAACGAAGCAGCGAAATTAAAATGAAAAACCTTAGTTGGAATGCAACAGGGAATTTGGAACGAAATATGGTTTGTTGCATCCACCAGATGGCGCTATTTTTCTTGGCGATTAAGATTACACCTCTCACAGGTAAGTCAGGTGGGTAATGGGCACCCAATAACACTCAGGGGATGGTGTGCACAGCTGTGCCAAAATTTGGTGTAAATCAGTGCAGTAGTTTGGGAGGAGTTATGCGACAAAGACGAAAAGTGAAGACACTTGGGTGTCTTAATTTTTTCAAATATCTCGAATTTTAGATTCTTAATGGCATAAATTTTTAAAGCCATCTTTATTGTCATCAAACCTCTTCTGGATCCTTTCATTTAGAAATTACTGCTGTTGTGGGCTATTATATCATTCTCATTTTCATTGCAATAGCACTGTTCTGAGAGACCAGAAATGGGAATGGGGAAAACAGGGTCAACAACGGAAGTTCATTCATGAAAGTGATGAATACAAAGTGCATTGCATTGTACAGGTTGGCAGAGGAGAGGGTGCAACATGCATACAATTAAAGATCTCGTTTACGGTCGTCGAATTTCGCGAACATTTACTAATTGTCGCTGAAGATCATGACTTGATACCTAAGTATTAGCACCGACCGGTTGAAGAAAAGTCGCATCGACCGCCCGGATGTTAGCTTAGTACACAAAACCAAAACATATACATAAGCGTGCAAATCTCGCACCGACAATTGCACGTCCATGTGACATCAGCATGCACCTATATTTAAACAATAATTATTGTCACAGCAATGGCTCCAAAGGAGTCATGTACAGCCTGTGGCAGAAACTTATTTTCAACCCCTTGCTTATTTATACATCCCTAGCAATTTCCTTTCATATATTATATCTTCGCATGTTTTCAATTTTATTGTTAGTGGTCTTTATGTTTTTAAATAGTGGCATTGGATAGAAACGTAATCATGCAATGCATTAAATATAAAAATCAGTTTAAGGAATGCTCTTTGCAGAATTCAGAATTTAAGTTGTTGCACACCTCTATTCGTCTTTTACATATTATGCCTGCTAAATATCCATAGCCTGCTACAAGTAATGAAATAGTTTACAAAATAATCTTTGTGTTTTATGAAGTTAGTTGCTTCACTGTGTTTGGCCTGTAAATGTGTGAATTAATGTAAAAATTTATTATAGTTATAAGAATGTGTGAATTGCTGTTGTGAAAATGAGAATGCCGCTTATTGAATCAATGGGGACAGAAAAGCATGTGAGGGGGTTCTTAAGTTCCGAGAATTCGACTTACGTATGCTCTGCTCTCTTCTCTCTACAGGTATAAGGGCAATACTTTGGCACAAGAGAAGAGTTCTAAATAAAGAGTTAGTCCAGAGCATATATCATGGTGTCCGAGTGTGCAATTCCTTGCTAACTTCTGCAATTTTTATTCTTAAAAATGTTCGAGCTGTAATTTTATTAAAATGGAAAAGCAAGGAAACCGCTTTTGGTGTAGGGTTTGCAAAAGAATCAGTAATTTTCCATTGGTTTGGAAGTGCATGAGGTGATCTTGCTTCCTTGTTAGCTGCGGTCTTGCTTCCTGGTTGACAACACGTGGTAACTTAATTGCTGCTCATTCCTCCCTTGTTTTGGTCCTTTGCCAGAACCGGTTTGAAGTGCTGAATTTCGTCGTGCCTTTGATGTGAATGATGGTTGTCATTTTCACAACGGTTGGCAATAGAATGGACGCTATTGACAACACTTTCACTATTGTGAAAGGACCATCCAGTAGCTAACTCTGAGGCAAATCCTTCGCCTTTCTTTGACAAGATGTGGCTTCTGGTCAGCACTTGATCTCTGACTTCCTTTGGGGCTTCGTTTAGGACTAACTGTTGAGCAGCACATCTCTTCTCTGGATTGGCCATACATATACTTTGTTTAACCAATTGGACACTGGAAATCTTGGTTAATATCCATATTGTGGTACTGCTGGAATGTATTTAGTGGCTTCACACGTAGCGGTCAGAGTTGCGAACAGGAGCTGGACTAAATTTACATCCCACTCGGCTTGTGACTCCGCGCGAACATGGCAACCTTTTACCATGAGGTCTTTGTTTACTTATCCTCTTAGTAGGATTAGATTGTGGGTGGTAATTTGGTGTTAAGTACTGTGTAATACACAATTCAAAGCATATTTCCGTGAAGGGGCTTCCTCTGAAATGAGAACCATTGCCTGTATGGATTGTGCAGCTATGTTTTACCTCTATGATAATGGTAAAACAGCTGTACATTTGATCTGCCCACCAGAAGATAAGAATATAGCAGTGAAGTGCCTTCCTGCTAATGTAAGTAGAATATATCTAACTACGAGTGCAAGTATATAGTGAGGTAGTCAAATCACAACGTTAAACCCGGAAGTTGTCTATACTTCAACAGTTTTGCATTGGTTGACGAAATCAATTACAAATTTGAGTAGATTAATCTTTGCACCAGTCGTCAATTTTGATGTGCGAGTCATTATAATTATAGTGAGTGGAGCGTATAATGAAATTGATCGTTTGGAATTGTCTCTGATGAAGGTTCCTACCATTTACCTCATCGATGAGTTTTGGAAGGAAATTACTATACAAAGTTGGAAACAGTTTGATGCCCCTGCTAATGGTCATATCTGCACTCCTTTAAATGATTGCTTGGATAACGAATAACCCAACCATATCACGCTGATAACTTGTGCATTAGCAAGATTTAGGATGGGATGTAGCATGATGGTGCGCACCAGAAAGGCTATATACAAATATACAGTGCTAGAAGATAGCGGTCATGGATTTTTGAGATTTTCGTAGAAAGGATTTTAAATTTGGCATAACTCAGAACTATTCAACTGTGGTGTACGAAAATAGCATGAATCGGATTGCGCTTAACAATTTCGGATTTAATGAGTCAATCTCAATAACCATAACAAATTCCACCGGACACAACAAGGTAACTAGGCGGTCCGTACAAATGCGATGGGGCAGTGCCAGACAGCCCTCAGCAGTCACCATCCACAACAGCTTGTCGAAAAGTCTCCTGGATTGCACGTTGATGGCGTCGTCCGCGATTTAGGAACTTGCCGCGTGTAAGTACTCTTACAGCCAAATGATGTCCAAAGGCGCCTTGGATTTATAAGTCTGTAGATGGCTGGGAGACCGGCTGGCAACTGCCCTGAGAACAGATAGCTCACAGATTAAATATTATTAGTAGAAGGTCGAATCAATTATTAAACAATTAAATTTACAAATTAATAGCTCAATGCAACATTTATAATTACCAGTTGAGCAAGCGATTTGCATAGTTCCAAACCGAAACAAGTTACACAATATTAAAGCAATTGGCGAAGCCAGTGAGTGGGGCTTCAAGGTCGCCACACAACGAGGAAGAATCCTATACTACTCGTAAATTAAGCAACTAACATCGAGTCCAGATTATCATACAGCCTGAAACATTAAACGATAATAGAGTATTAGTAAACGAGTTGGACTTCTACAGATTGCGAAGGATCAAATGACTTCTACAACAAAACAGGAAAATGGCTCAAAGACATGCATCGACTGAAGACAAGGATGAGATATGCCCCAACAATTCAGCCATTAGTTATAATGAATTTGAATCCTGATGAAAGTATGCAAGACTTCATCGATATAATTCGCCATTTAAGAGATAATGAAATCAACTGAGGATGTTTATTTGGCATCCAAGAAAACTGATGGTTTGCATTTTTTCTTTTTGAGAATGCCGGACAAATGTGAGTCCCATAATGCAGACAGATGAGAAAGATGGACTGACTCCGGGAAGGAACATTTGACAACTGAGCGAAGAGTATTTCAACTTTGATAAGTGAGGATATCTAGCCAGCGTCTGCAGTCAGTCAATAGGCATAATCCAGAGGAAAACTTCACAGAGACATCAGTTTTGTATTCTAAGCTTGAATATGCATGACAGCAAGGAATAGACAGCGTAAAGACATGTTTTGCTAACACACGTCATATGGTCAACCCGATAGAAGGTATCAATGACTAGATACTGTTTCTGTTTAACTGAAATGTTTAAATAATAAAATCCTTGTCATGGGACTAGTGAAATGCAAAGCTTTTTGTATCCAGTTGAATCAAAGTAGCGAGCGACATGGACTAAGCAATGACCACTCACTTTGCCTTGCAACTGTGTTCAGTGTATTGTTATTTTCTGTTCTGGAATTGAGTTTTTGCAAGTCACAATTATGTATATTGTTATTTCACTAATAATCGTTTATGTCAAATTTGCAAGAAAACTCCTGTTGTTTGTTGAGTTTCCAATCGCATATGATTTACGTTTTGCTTATAGCTATGAAACATCAAATTTCGCTCACACCACTGACAACTTTTCCAATATTTTCTTCTTCCCATACTGTATATTCAATGTACAGGCGTCCCATTTTACCCTTTAATGGATACCATAGAAGGATGCAGGCTGCATAGATGCATGTATCATACATGCTGAAAAGCTACAAAAAAGGATGGCAGAAGTATTTCAGGGTTTCATATGTAGCTTTCCATTTTGTATCCATGTGTTTGGAGAACAACATATATGCACATCATACAGGGTGAATGGGAAATATGGGCCCCACTGTATAACTTCCATACAGTTTCTGAATGAGCAATCTGAATTGGGGGAGTTAAATATGAAATTCACATGTGTAATGGCTTTTTCGAATC
Organism: Glomeris maerens; assembly: GCA_023279145.1. Taxonomy (NCBI): domain Eukaryota; kingdom Metazoa; phylum Arthropoda; class Diplopoda; order Glomerida; family Glomeridae; genus Glomeris; species Glomeris maerens. Next base: position 5,130 of record WWPM01020251.1, on the reverse strand, counting down.
GACTAGTATAAGACATTTCCATTATAATCATTCATGTTCGTAATTTTGAACGTACTGCAAGTGGTCGTCCATTTAATACGTACTCATTTTTAGTCAATTTTACACTCCCTTCCCCCCTTCCGTACGCAGGCGTCACACTCAACCCAACCCCCCCCTCCCTCCATATGTACACGTTGACTATAACTATGATTCATCAAAATTTTTATTTTACTATATTTTACTTTTAACAAGTTGTTTTTTTTTTACTTTACACTGGTATTAATTCAAATTTAGTACATACAAAGTAGCTAAATTTCTTCACAAAATGCGAGTTCAACCCAAGTTTTCAAGTTTTCAATTGCGAGCCCTTACTGCATGGTGTACGTACACTTGCAAGAAATCCCCCCCTCCCCCAATACTCATGCGTCACATTTCCTGCCACCCCTCCCCTGTGCGTACGTATTAAATGGACAGCCCCCAATGGGACAGTGCAATAAAGTCGCATTAAGTTGTGAATTGCTGCTATGTCCACATTTAGATTGTTCTTCATCAACAATGATGTCGTTACCAAGTAAAAAAATCATTTATGTGTATATCACTACAGATATTTCAGCATTAATTACACTGGTCAACAAAAAATATCTTTAAAAAGCATCAGGAATGAAATCACTTGTTTCTAAATCAATTTTTTGCGCTGATTTCTAATCCACTTTTAGTTTTTTCCAACACGTCTGGCTGTTGAGATATTTTGAACTCCTGTTTTCGTACATTCCATGATTCTCAGTACATAAATACACTAAAGTCAACAAAAATATTTTTTTTTCGTGTATCCAAAACAAATTGAGGTGATTTACATGTAAAATGATACGCTGATTCCGAAAATGCTTATATTTTCCCCCTATCATGTCTCGATGAAAAGATATATTGAAATCTTTATTTTACATAAAATATACAGGATTGTAATCCGTAAAATAAGGTTTTGTATTTTTAGAAATACGAAAAAACGTTCATATTCAAAAATGTTTACATCAAGTTGTAGACAGAACATCTACCTATTTTTCTACATAATTCCATTCTGGTTTATGCATTTTTGTACGCGATGTGACAGTTTTTGTATGACCAGTTTGCCTGGTTTTACATGGACATGCGTAAAATGTTACAGGCCTACAAAATGATACAAAAATGAATCTAATGAAATGCAATTCTGTAGAAAAATAGAGAGATGTTCTAGCTCTAAATTGATGGAAACATTATTGAAAATGATTGTTTCTTTGTATTTAAAAAAATAGCCTGATACAATGGCATATTCACACGACTTTAGAATTATATTGTCTATATTATGAAGATTGTATTTTTAAAAAATATAATATATTTTCTTAAAAATGCACTTTTTAGGATCTCTTCTTGTACACAGTTCTGCTTTCCCTGATAAGAAACCAGCAGTAATTATAAAACAAATTGTGATTTGATTTAAAGTTTTAGGTTTAAAACTCGTTTTCTACATTTCACTTAGGAAAAACAGCATGTAGTAAACATTGGGTAGTGTAGTTTTCTATGTCTAAATGAAGATTTTTGACCGATTTTTTAAATAAATAAACATTTGAACACTTTCTTGGTATGGCTAAGCACCTATGTTCGCTGCATACTAGATGAAAAACTGCAATTCTTTTCACTTGTTGCATTATAAGTGTTATAACTCGTACACTATGCATTTGTCGACATCAGTCGCTATTGCCATTGTTAAAGTAAATTACATTTGCAACAATCTAAGCCCAACCGCAGCTCTGTATGTCAAATAGTTTCCAAGATAGGACACTTCCAAAGTGGAAATTTTGTTTAAAAAATGAGAATTTTAAGTTTTGCTCTACTTTCGGGCCAAATATCAGCATAACCGTTCATTCTACAAGAAAGGTCACACAGAGTACACTTGTAGTACGTTTCATTGGCTTTTATTTAAGCACAAGAACGAGTCTGTAGACCCAATAGGTCTCTTGCAATCGTAAAACAAGTGAAAATTGGACTTGTGTACAGAAATCCCATCATAAAAAAATTGTGACGTGATAGAAAGATTTAGACTTCAAATTCGTTTTCCACGTTTCAAAACACTTCAGAAAAACATTATGTTGTACCGGATGCAAAAATCGTATTGATCAGTGTTATGTGCTAATAATTGTGTAATATTCTGCAGATAAACTGGAACTAAGTAGATTAGTCAGGATAAGTGTTCGAATTGCCAGCAATCTGCACCACATGGCATTGCCAATGAAGCTGGGAATCATCATCCACTCTTATCAAGAGCCAGTTTAAGATCATAATCAATGTAGCCTTCATTACGCAATGCTTAAATCACTGGATGTTCATTGCGTAATAAAGAGTTAGGGACCATCCATAAATTATGTCACACAGGAGCAGGGGGGAGGGTACACGGAATATCGTGACAAGCTGTGACTTGGGGGTGGGACGGGAAGGGTGTAAACGTGACGTCACTTTGCAGTCTCTATGGCACGACACAAATACAAATAAGCAAACTGGTCGTTGGGGCAGTTGGTGGGTAGGCAGTTGTCTGTTAAGAAGCAATTGTCCGAAAAATGTCAAATCCATGGGAAGAGATTAAAATTGAATAAAAAATAAATATTAATGTATGTACTGCTGACTGGATTGGTGTGACATGGGGGTGGGAGGGTCTAAAAAAGACCTTTCTTGCGTGACATAATTTATGGATGAACCAATTACAACGAAATTCCGTGAACTATTTTTGACTGCCCCTTGTAATGAAATTTTGTAGTCACGTTATTTCAATATTTTATTTCATGTAATGACAACATTATTTCCCTATTAAAAGACGGTGAACTGATGGAATGTCAAAATTTACAGAATTATTTTGCAACTGAAAATTCGCATAAGAAAGGGCTCGTAAAACGAAGCCGTATAAGGTGACAAGTTGTCGTTATATCTCAACAGATGGCGCCACGATCGGCATCCGTTTCAAAACCAACATACAATCACAGGGGGGAGGTCCGGTCGCAATTTATTCGGAAGCAGAGGCGGGGTAATGTGGGCGGAGGAGGCGTGGTTGGCGCCGACCAATGATAGCGCTCCATTGACGTAATGCCCGAGTCGGTGGCTGGGCGAGTCGCGTTGTCGGTGGCTTGTCTTTGCCCCATCCAGTCCTATGTATGTAGTGGGGCAGCATTGACAAGATATAAAGTGCTAGGTGCAATTTCTGCGGGAGAAAAAAAGGAAAAACGATCGACTGGAGCCGTACAAAACAACGTCAACACTGGGCGATCTTCGCCTTTTCGCCGGCCGCAATTTGCCGCTGCAGCCGAGCGACGACAACCAGCGAAACTGTGACATCATCAGGCTCGGTTGTCACAGTCACAACTACAACCACCATCATCAGCACCGTGTACGGTTAAACGAGGTGCCCATCCATCTGTCTGGCCGTGGCATGCGGGGTGGTGACCCGCACGTGACACTCGCCAAAATTTCGCCCTCAAAACTGGACGATATGACCGAGTCGCAGCCGCAAAGTAATCCTTTTTTCATATGCATATGAAATATCCAAATGCTATATACCATGCACATGCTAGCCAAATGTTATAGAAAACTTAATTTACAAACCACTACAAATTTTGTAATTGTTTCTGGATTCTATAATTTAGTGTTGTGAGCATAATAGATAGACCTATCATATGTATATAATGTTTAGACAATTTTATGCGGGCAAATATAAATTCATTGTTGTTAGGTCTTGGAACCTGCATTGAGTGAAAAGGAATTTTCCTAAATTTTAAAACTGAATTCTTAAAATATCACTCATTGATACTTACTGGGAATTTGCAGTAATTTCATTGCATTGTTAGTCGTTTAAAGACACTGTCAGAATATTGTTAAATCAACTGACAATACAGTATTTCTATATTTATGTTTGTGAATTTTAATGACGTATTGTTGAATTTCATGTTTGTTAATATTGCTAATTTTAATTTCTATTATTAAAGAATATCGATAAATATATATGATTGTAATACGAACTTTAAAATACATTATTTCTTTATATTTCGTGCATGATATAGTGGTCTGCATTTGGGGAAAACGTTTAAAGGAAATGAATGAATGAAATTATGAAGTTCTTTATATATATTAGTTCAGCTATTCTGTATGAAGTTACGAAGTTATGTAATAATTATAGCCGATTGCTTGAAAATATTTTGTTTTATAATTCCTTATTTTTTCACTATAGAAATTCATACTTATTTTAATATGAACATATTTAGTTTAGTTAAAGATGCATACAAAAATGTAAACCCAGAGGAAATTGCGCAAATGTCATAATAGGCCTACTTTAATTCAACACATTATTACAGAAATAATAAAATAATAACACCCATTTTTCAGTTCAAATCTATATACACAATTCAAAATAGTATGATGTAAAGTTTTATAAAAATTTGCGTGATAAATTTCAGATTTTGGTAATTGGAATTTTACACATTAGGCCTATATTTGCGAAATAATTATTGTCCATATTTAGAAACAAAAATGAAATAATTAATGTTTGCAAAACATTTTTAATTCCCTTATGATAATGCTCCTTATTTTAATTTTATTATATATTTATATATAATTAAATGTCTTGCATGCATTCAATTGACATCTGCAGTATATTTTGGTAAAAAGCCTATTGTATAGACAATAAATGCGTGCAAATTAACCGCAATAGGCCAATTTATTATAGCATTTTTAGCCGGCTGTAAAACAATAAACCTATTCTGCATGGCAACAATTATTTTACGAATACAAAATTAACAATGTAGGATATGTGTGTGTAGGCTTATGTAGACTTTGTTGTTTTACCGGTTTAGGGGATAAATAATACGCTGAGATATATAATAAAGTATATATGTTTTTGTAACTTAGCTCAGCTGAAAAGGCGTATCATTACTACTATTAGGCTTAATTGCGCTTTAATAGGCTTAAAGGCGTTGGTGCGCAAGCCTAATCGACCGTACCATTTTTCTCTCCCCACTTTCCTTCTCCAATCATGCATAATGTGTATATGTGTACATATACACAAGCATGCTGTGTCACATCAATGGCCCCATATACACAGTAATTATAGTTCACTTATAGGGGCTGCAATTATAA
>WWPM01020237.1:0-18413 GCA_023279145.1 Glomeris maerens | reverse complement strand
GTGCTCACCAAAACAGAATGGACTGAATTGAAACTGCCCATTGTTTTCTAGAATCCACAAGAAGGGGATTGAAATAACAGGTGAGTGCCATATTTAAAACAGAAAGGCAAATATTTAAGTAAATTGCTGCTGCGTGTACAATTAACATAAAGGTACTCGTACACTATGCAATATTGCATAGGAAATATTTTCCTATAAGTGTGTGGTGACGACCTTGAGGCCGTACAGTCCGCAAAAATCCCAACGAAAAATAATGTATGTGCAGGCCAAACTGGAAGTGTGTTTATGGCTCAAGATGAACCAGGAATTTAAAAAAAATTATATACGAAAGTGAGCCATGCCTAATAAAATCGAAATACGTAGTAGAAAAACGGTTTGCGAGTAATCTGGGATACGAGCAAAAAATTAATTATTAATAAAAATTGTAATGGGTTGCGAACGATCGATGTATACCGGTCAGCGTATATAAAGTGTGTTTCCTTTATTTAGCATTGGAAATTTTGTTTTAGAGAACATTTTGGGTTTAATTACAGATTTAAAAAATAAAAACATTTAAAAACTGCTTTGTTGAAGGAAAATCTTGAGGAATCCCAGTGCGTGTGTTTGCAAAAAGGGTTCTGTAGAGGAAATCCTCAAGGCCTGGACTGTTTATTTTTCAAATGCGATAAACAATTAGGAACCAATGAGTATAATACCTCGCGAAAGTTTAACCAGAAAAGAATAGTACATACGCAAACACAACAAACACAAAGAGATATCCTGCTCATGAATCTGGTCACGTTTATGCTATACACGGTGTTGCCGAATTCGTTGTACAAACTGACAGGCGATATATTCCCTGCACAAAATGAAGACTTAAAGTTCCTATGAATCCATGTCCGCAAATGCTTAGTTTTTTAAGTAGCACCTACATAAAATTTGACATCCATAATTCATGCTCCCCACATCTTTCCATTGATCATTTATTAAGGACTCGTATGCGTTCCCAATGAAAATGTAGGGAGCATGAATTATGGATGTCACATTTTATGTAGGTGCTACTTAAAAAACTAAGCGTTTAGGGACATGGGTTCATAGGAACTTTCAGTCTTCTTTTTGTGCAGGGAATATACCCTGTCAGTTTGTACAACGAATTCGGCAACACCCTGTATACAACTTTCAATATACATATAGAAAACTATTGGTTTTGCAGATCAATGAAGTGCAACAGTGCTGAAATCTGACCCCAATCGCAAGTTATGATGTCAAAATGTTCGCTATAATGTGCTATAATTTATTGGTTTAATTACAGAAGTCACCAGATATCTATATGAAGATGAAGCGTTTACTCGTATTGCTTGCAATCTTCTTGCAAAGTATTGCTCAAAGTATTCCTCCAAACAACAATAATGAGGTGATAAATATTGGAGCAGGTAGTTATTCAACTTCATATACAGAAAGTCAAAGAAAGCCTTCTTACAAAGTCTACAAAACGGATACCATAACAGTAAGCAGTTCTACATAAAAAAAACATGCAATTCTAATTACAAAACACCGCGTTAATTGTTTAAAATCATGGGAGGTCGCTATGATATTATGTATAGTTTGCGGCTGATAATTGTGGAAATATTTTATTCTTTAATAAGGGTGCGCTCCCAACAAATAAGTGGTGGACAACTCTATTGTGGGACAATATATATTCGGGAGAATTATTTCCCATGCCATTATGTGTACAAGCAAGAAGGGAAGGACTGAGCATCGGGTATCCTGACGTCGTAACCAGGGACCGCTCAATACTTGGCAATTACATCAATGATATGACAATTGGAACCACGGAATTAAATGATTTCCCAGACACAAAGCTGGACGATTATGGTGACTGGACGATTACCATGAAGTGGGAAAGAGAGAATACACGAATGTGGGCTACTATTGGACAAGGATCACCGTTTGCATTCTTCAGATTTGAAAATGGATTAGCAAACCTCGCTTTCCCCGCAATCCCTGCAATATGGTCGGGAGAGGAATCCCATATTGTTGGTCTGACATCAAACGGACATCACTACGGATTATTTGCACAACCTGAAACAAGCTGGTCTGGGTTTGGATCTGCCAATCTTATGAACACCCGGAAATCCACCCACCCTTCAGTAAGTAAACAGCAAGATTAAGGCGGCTCCGACCGGAGCATATAGTTGACGTTTTGCCCTATAGATGGCGGTGTTTTTCATGAAATTCCATGACAAATGCTCCATGTTAAACTGCAGGATGGATGCAAAATATATGGAATATTTGGTCCCAGACGAAAAGGCCCTCTTACATGAACTGTGAAGCGAATTTGAAGTTCCGGTTATTGTCAAATTAAAGTATATTGCATGGTTCACAACGTGTCAAGGCTAATTTTTCCAAATATTTCTCCGTTTTCTTACAAACTGATCTGGAATGTCAAATTTGTGAAAATGATTACATGTTTTTTAATACAGGAAATTACCAGATGCCTAATTAAAAAAATAAGCTTGACAGGTTGTACAGAATCACATGCTGAACAATATACATTCTTCAAAAGTCTTTAATTTCTTGAAGAGTTCGCACACGGAGGCCTACCAATTTCCAAAGATGTAACACATTCAATAATTTTTTACAAAACGATTAAAAACCTAAAATTTACACTCTGTGTGTCATATGAAGCCGCAAAGTGTTGCCATTTCGGCTATAAATTTTGTGAAATTGTCTTAAATCAATATAGCACACTTAAACTGGGTTTGCACGATCAACCATTTATGCACTGCAAGGCTGCCGCCTTTAAGGGTAGCGTGGAATGAGCCGCCTTAAGAAACAAAACCAACACCCGGGAGCTCACTGAAGTAGAAAACATTGCGATGAACATACTCCACCCTTTTACAGATAGCGAGTGCACCCTGGTGTTTCGTTTTCATTCTTTGACCTCACAGCGAATTTATAAACGACTTAAAAATGCTCAAATAAAATACTATAAAGCTTATTTAAGGAACTTCTCATAGGCATATAATAACATTTGCAAAAAGCTGATATGATACTAATTACACAAATTCTGTTTTTTACGTTTAGGATGTAAGTTCTATCACTGTAGCACTACTACCAGAAGGCACAGAGAAGGCACTGACATTATTTGCACAATATGCGTACAACAGAATAACATCATCGAAAGTTTATTGGGCGTATGATGAGAAAACATCACGCGTGACGACAACTTTCACAGTGACAACTGACCCTCCAGGAAAAAGGACAATATTTGGCCTGTTTCCTCATCAGTGGAAGAATTTCTACGAGATGTATTTTCTAAATTACGACTACCAAACTGTTAAGGGGAAAATGAAAACTGTAGTTGGAAAATCGTTTACGACAGTTTTGACTTATAATGGTATCTTGCCATCACTTCCAATATTAACAAACCAAAAATCAGGAAACAATGATTTTAACATGGAAATGCTAAAAAGTCTAATTGAGTCTGTTCGAACAGAAAGCAGTGGTAATCATTTTGTACGTGGCCACAAGGATATGTATTGGGCAGGTAAAGCTTTCCAACGGATATCGACATTGGTACCAATCGCTAGGCAGACAGGCAACATATCTACAAGCAATGAATTTTTGGATTGGCTGAAAAGGGAAATTACAAGTTATTTTGTAGCCACAGATGTAAATGGGAAACGAAAGAACGAGTTCTTTTTCTATTACGACAAGTTTTTTGGCACATTAATAGGGTACCCTGGCTTTGTTGAATCAGACACTTTTCTACATAACCATCATTTTCATTATGGATATTGGATTAAAGCATCTGCGGAAATTGCATTGCATGATACAGAGTGGGTTACAAAATGGGGTCCATTTGTTGAGCTCCTTATCAAAGATATAGCGAATTTTGATAGGTCTGATAAAGCATTTCCATTATTGAGGAATTTTGATCCTTATAATGGTCACTCGTGGGCTTCTGGACTTGGAGCGGTTGAAGGTTCATCAGCTGAGGCAACAAATGCATGGTCAGCTCTGATATTATGGGGAGGAGCAACATCCAATAAAGCCCTTCGAGATTTGGGCATTTACATGTTTACGACTGAAGTAAGTGCCATTCAACAGTATTGTTTTGATGTTGAACGTGATGTCTTCCCAAAAGATTTTGCGCGTAACACTGTAGCTTCAATAAGGCGAAATGAACTCGAATATGGTTCCTGGGTTGGAAACTCAGAGGAATATATACGAGGCACAAATTTCTTGCCAATAACGCCATCATCAATGTATCTTGGTCATCATTTTGGTTATGTAATGTTTCAATTGGAGCAAATGAAATTTGATAAAGGAAACACTGATGCTTGGGCAATATGGAGAGAAATATTTTGGGAATATCAATCATTGGCTGATGCAGATGGAGCCATCAATCTTTACAATTCCCAGCCGTCATATACACCGGAAGAAGGAGAGTCGCAAGCACATACATATAGTATGCTGCATGCAATGAAAGGTTTAGGGATTCCCACAAACAAAGTTACCGCTAATACTACATTTTATGGTGTTTTTATGCGACATTTTAGTAAAGCATACGTTGCTTACAACCCTTACAGATCTACGATTACAGTTCAATTTTCTGATGGCAAGAGCCTAAAAGTGGATCCAAATAAATTGGCTGTCCTTGTTTGAAGATTATAATTGGAAGAACACGTGCATTGCACATACACTCAATCTTTACATGTTTCCTGTTCACTTATGTGCATGGTATAGAAATCATAATGCCGTTTTGAATATTATATTTGCAACTGCTTTGTAATATTTAATAGTATTTATTTTCGCATATAAGCATGGAAATAAAGTCAGTATGCTCAGGTACCGTCTTGAACATAAATATTAGCCAACTGAGCATACAGCGTCAATATATGTATATGTGCCCTATTGGGCATGAATAAGTACAAGTCGGTTTTGGAATACCTAATGCCTTGAATTTTGTTTGACTGTTTGATATACGTATGTTGAATAAACATTTTGATAGATAATGGTGTACTGGATTCCGTTATTTCAAGCATGTTTGTCATATCTACAGCGATTGCATCTCCGATAGGTTTTACTGCTTAATTTGTTTCTTAACTACGTACCTATTTGTTATTGTCGTCTTAAGCTATCTACCCATAACATGATACAGTATGAGAAAGATAACTCACAAAACATTCGATGAATTTCGATTTGCCCTTCTTCAGTGAACCTTAATATAAAAAACTTGTCGGTGCTTGTTGATACAATTAATACTAACATTTTGCAACTAAACCATTGCTCACGCTCTATATGCCAGTGATTGAAGGGGCAAATAGCAAATGAAATGATAGTTCGATCATAGTTCGCGAAATTCTACAGAAACCACTATTTAAAAATTTCAGTATAAATAATTTAGAAACAGAGTGAATGGAATAAATTCTAGCTATCAGAATGAATGTAGAGAAATTCTTAAGATTGAAATCTTTATTTACCTCCCGACAAGTTTACTAAAAAAATTTCAGGAGGAAGGCCAAAAAACGCCGGATTACCGGAGGCGCCGGATAATCGAAGGGCCGGATTATCGAGGGAGGACTGTATCTCATTATTTCGTTGCAGCTGATAATAATATAGAAAAATTCACAATGATCGATGGCATTTCTTTAACTTTATTTGGAAATAACCCCTGATGTATAGATGTATCTCGAACGGTTATTGGATCAGAGCATGTGCAGAAATTGCTATGCATGACAAAAGAAATGGGTTGCAAAGTGTGGCTTTGTCGACAAATTATAAAATATTAGGAACTAAGTACAACCCGCTTATAGCGTGTCCCGCATATAACGTAATCCCGCCTATAGCGCGCAAATAAAATTTAACCAATTATAAACAGCCCTTTGTATAGTGAGCCCGCATTTAACGAATTCCCGCTTTTCGTTGATAAGCGGGTTCTACAACTTTCCTTGATGTTATATTTCTGAATTTAAAAAACCGGTTTTCACAATCCACGTGGTCGTCTTCTATAAAAAAAATTGTATTTAGAGTTGATTTAATATTGTCTTTGGGGTACAACGAATTTTTGCGAGGTCACCATTACAGAATTGGAACTGCCCATTGCTTACTAAACTCCACAAGAAGGGAAATTACAAAAAAACAGGTGAGAGCCATATTTAAAATTAAAGGGAAAATATTTAAGTCAATTGCTGTTGATTGCGCAATGCAATTTAATTAATCGCTCACAATTAATTAGAAAATGTACGTATTAATTAATACAGTTCCTTTGTACGTATCAAAAATGAGTTTAACAAATTCAATTTATAATTGAGTGAAAATTTAAGAAGCATAATATTAAAAAATAAATATATAGGCACAGCGATGCGGGCAAAAATTGTAAGCAGGTTTTTATTTTTCAAATGGGCATGATAAACACGTGCCCAATGAGTAATAACATCGCCATGTGTTCTTATGAACTTTGATGCATGTTGTCACTGTGCGTCACGCAATTAAATCATTACAGTTTCCGATTTCTGTAAGTGCGGGTGAGCACGGTCTATGCTATTCTTATATACAACTTTTGAATAGAAAACATTGTTTTGCAGATCAAGTATAACGCTGTGCTAAAATCTGAACATACAATTAAGTACAGCTATAGTGCATGTGTTTATCAGTGTGGAAATCCCGCATTTGCAATATAAAAGCTGATATTATAGCAATTAGCAAACCAACTCGCGAATAATATTAGTATACAATAACTTTGGAAGTAAAATATAGCTTTGTAATTTATTATGTCAGTAGGCTATGTACTAATTTATCAGTTTCATTACAGAAGTAACTTCAGATTGATAGATCAAGATGAAGCATTTACTCGTTTTACTTGCAATCATCTTGCAAAGCATTCCTCAGAACTTCTCTACAAACGGCAATAATGATGTGATAAATATTGGAGCAGGTAGCTACTCAACTTCATATACGGAAAGCCAAAGAAAGCCTTCTTATATTGTTTACAAAACGGAAAAAGTTACAGTAAGTAGTTATATATTAACGAAAAACTAATTGACAAATTAATTAGTGGTACTAGCATCTGATGATGGCTTTTGGAATGTACCAATTTAAAACACATATAGTATAATTATTACAACAATTTAAGTTACTGGGTTAAGGGGCTATCATTTCAAATTAAACTTCATCATTCTAATCAAATGTTTCTGAAAACCACGAGTAATAACCCAATTGCTAGTAGTTTGTGGTTGACCATTGTGTTATTATATTCTCTAAGGGTGCGCTCCCAACAAACAAGTGGTGGACAACTCTACTACGGGACAACGTGTATTCTGGAGAATTATTTCCCTTGCCATTATGTGTGCAAGCAAGAAGGGAAGGACTGAGCATCGGATATCCTAACGTCGTAACCAGGGACCGCTCAATCCTTGGCAATTACATCAATGATATGACAATTGGAACCACGGAAAGTAATGCTTTCCCAGACACAAAGCTGGACGGTTATGGTGACTGGACGATTACCATGAAGTGGGAAAGAGAGAATACACGAATGTGGGCTACTATTGGACAAGGATCACCGTTTGCATTCTTCAGATTTGAAAATGGATTAGCAAACCTCGCTTTCCCCGCAATCCCTGCAATATGGTCGGGAGAGGAATCCCATATTGTTGGTCTGACATCAAACGGACATCACTACGGATTATTTGCACAACCTGAAACAAGCTGGTCTGGGTTTGGATCTGTCAATCTTATAAACAACTGGAAATCCACCCACCCTTCAGTAAGTATACAGCAAGAAAAAAACAAAACTTAACACCAGGGAGCTCCACCCTGTCACAGATAGTGCACCCTGGTATTTCGTTTTCATTCTTTGAGCTCACAGCGAATTTATAAAAGACTTAAAAAGGCTGAAATAATAATTAAATCTTAGCTGATATATAATTAATTACACAAATTCTGATTTTACTGTTTAGGAAGTAAGTTCCATCACTGTAGCACTACTACCAGAAGGCACAGAGAAGGCACTGACATTTTTTGCACAATATGCGTACAACACGGTGACATCATCGAAAGTGGATTGGGCATACGATGAGAATACATCGCGCGTGATGACAACTTTCACAGTGACAACTGACCCTCCAGGAAAAAGGACAATATTTGGCCTGTTTCCTCATCAATGGAAGAATTTCCACGGGAAAAACTTTCTAAATTACGACTACCAAACTGTTAAGGGGAAAATGAAAACTGTCGTCGGAAAATCGTTTACGACAGTTCTGCCTTATAACGGTATCTTGCCATCACTTCCAATGTTAGCAAAACAAAAATCAGGAAACGATGATTTTAACATGGAAACGTTAAGAAATCTCCTAGAGGTGGTTCGAACAGAAAACAATGGTAACCATTTTATACGTGATCAGAAGGATGTGTATTGGGCAGGTAAAGCTTTTCAACGGATATCGACATTGGTACCAATCGCTAGGCAGACAGGCAACATATCTACAAGCAATGAATTTTTGGATTGGCTGAAAAGGGAAATTACAAGTTATTTTGTAGCCACAGATGTAAATGGGAAACGAAAGAACGAGTTCTTTTTCTATTACGACAAGTTTTTTGGCACATTAATTGGGTACCCTGGCTTTGTTGAATCAGACACTCTTTTACATAACCATCATTTTATTTATGGGCATTGGATTAAAGCATCTGCGGAAATTGCAATGCAGGATACAGAGTGGGTTACAAAATGGGGTCCATTTGTTGAGCTCCTTATCAAAGACATAGCAAATTTTGATAGGTCTGATAAAGCATTTCCATTATTGAGGAATTTCGATCCTTATAACGGTCACTCGTGGGCTTCTGGACTTGGAGCGGATGAAGGTTCATCAGCTGAGGCCACAAATGCATGGTCAGCTGTGATATTATGGGGAGAAGCAACATCCAATACAGCTCTTCGAGATTTGGGCATTTACATGTTTACGACCGAAGTAAGTGCCATTCAACAGTATTGTTTTGATGTCGACAATGACGTTTTTCCAATAGACTTTAAGTACAACACCGTAGCTTTAATATGGGGACATGAACTCGCATACAAGTCCTGGGTTGGAACATCACCGGAATTGATACGAGGCACAAATTTATCGCCAATTACGCCATCATCAATGTATCTTGGTCACCATTTTGGCTACGTTATGTCTTATTTGGACGAAATGAAAAAGGAAAAAGGAAACAGTGATGCTTGGGATGCATGGAGAGAAATATTTTGGGTATACCAATCATTGGCTGATGCAGATGGAGCCATCAATCTTTATAACTCCCAGTCGTGGAATACACCGGATGGAGAGTCACGAGCTCATACATACAGCATGTTGCATGCAATGAAACGTCTAGGGGTTCCCACGAACAAAGTTACTGCTAATACTACATTCTACTGTGTTTTCATGCGAAATCTTAGTAAAACATACGTTGCTTACAACCCTTACAGACGTACGATTATAGTTCAATTTTCTGATGGCGAAAGTCTAAAAGTTCATCCAAGGAAATGGACTGTTCTTAGAAAGAATGTTTGAAAATTTGAAGAACTCACTGCATTGTGTAATACGCTCAATCATTTCATATTTTTTCTGTACTCTTTTATATGTGTGATATGGTAATCCAAATATCGTTTATGATGGTCTTGTAAACGTTTTAAATATTAAATGTGCTGGGTATTGGTACCTGTTACGTTTTTAAGAGTATTGAATTTCGCGTATAAATTCGAAAATACAGTCAATATGCTCAGGTACCGATTGCTTTGAACATGTATGCAAAATTATTGACCGATTGAGCATGTATACAGTCCATCTATGAATGCCTAATGCCCTGAATTTTGTTTGACAGCGGTCAAGGGTGTTCTAAGCTTACGATAACATCAATGTACCCTAATCCATTATTTGATATATGTATAGAATAAAAATTGTTCCGATTGTAACATGCACATGAGGGTAGATAATGGTGTACCTTGTACAGTAGTGGCCAAATTATTATGATAAACCAAACAAAACACGTTTTTTGAGATTATATTTTAATTGGTCACTAGAATTGTATTATTTTACACATTTACATTGCCAAATATGTTGGATACAATGTTTCAGTAGTCCATATGATCATCTAATACTTTGTGGGAACACCTTTGGCTTTGGTTAATGCCTTTACTCTGTTTGGCATGCTCCACGTGTACTTCTGGATTAACCTATGGATATCTGGATTATGATTCCAGAGTACTCTGGGAAACATGCAACTTCATGGCAATCTGAGACTGACTGAGGGTAGTGTTTTCAAGGAGAATTTGTATTTGACCTCTTTTTCTTTGTGATAAGTCGCTTTTTTTTGCCCATTTTAATGGTACAATTTCAACCACAATTCAGTAATTGGTAATGGCAAAACACTTGGAGCACACCTTAAAAGTTGTGGTAAGAGCGCTGTAGGTTCATTAGAAGATACTTCTCTCTCACGACAAACTACGTAATTGAAAGAGTTTGACTGTCCTATGTTAATTTACTACCGCGTTATGTTGAAATCAAGTCTTGTCGTAATAATTTGGCCACTACTGTATGTATCTGAATTTTGTTACATCATACATAATTATCACAACGATAGGTTTTACTGTTTAATTTGTTTCTTAACTACGTATTTTATTGTGGTAATGCAATTAAAGCAAGCTACAGTATCTATCTATACATAACAATACGAGAAAGATAACTTGGAAAACGTCCGATGAATTTCGGTTTAACCTTCTTCAGTGTACCTGATTTTATAAAGATTATTCTAGTTTTATATTTAGTATTTTGATAACTTGTCAGTGTTAGCGATACAAGATTAAAATGTTGCAACTAAAGCAGAAATGTGAAGTGTTCACGCTGTAAACCAGTGATCGATGTGGACAAATAGCAAATGGAATGATACAGATCATAGTTCGGTTTCATGAGAAATAAATATAAACAGGTGCAACGGTGCAGCTGTTTTGCAGAGATCGGCTGATAACAGCCAACATAAATATAGTGCGACCAAGTACAATATCCTCACAATTCGCGGAAGAAATCTGTCACGATGATGTCTTCCAAACTTCTTCTAATTTGCATGATAATATCCCCAGCATACTCGCAAGTGGTCAATGTTGGGGCAGGAAGTTACACGACACAACTTCCTCCCGGAAAAGCCGGTCCAACAGGCAATATTTATAAAACATCAAACATTCAGGTAGGTAAATTTTGAAACAATGCATTTAAAAAAAATGGAAGTGGTTTCTTTAAGAAAGATTTTTTGATCAGGGAGCTGTTCCAACGAACGATTGGTGGAGTTCAGTAGCATTTCTGCCATATTCAGAAGCGATGTTCCCATATCCCTTAACCATAAAAGCTCAATCAGATGGCCTTAATGTTGGTTACCCAAATTTAGTAGGAACCCAAAACACAATTTTCGGTTCTTTCATTGCTGATCTAACAATCAGTTCAACTGGAGGTGCACCATTCGGTGAAAACAGACTTGATGGTTACGGAGACTGGACTGTATCTTTCCTGTGGCAAAATGGCGGTGCTTCTATAAGAACCACAGCTGGTCATGGTTCCCCATTCGTCTTCGCCTCCTTCCAAGGTGGAAATGCTAAACTGAACTTCCCATCTGTTCCAAACACTTGGTCCCAAGGCAGCAACGTATTGGGGGTAAACATCAACGGCCATAACTACGGTCTCTTCGGTCTTCCTGGGTCATCATGGTCAGGTATAGGAAGCTCATCCTTTGTGAACAACGTAAGTAACACCTCCCCTAACTCTTTTTAACAAACTTATGTTCCCAAAATATCTCAAACATATTGGGTTAAAAAGTTATTTGATAAACGTATCTTTAGATTGCGGTTGTACTTGTATCTTGAGTACTGAAACCGCGACCAAAGTCGCTAAAAAAATGGTTGGTCTATTGTTCAGAAAAGTGGGACTAACTGAGGATAATTAAAGTGTGTGAAAGGATTGCACACAATTGTTGGGAAACTTCAAAGAAGCTAAAATTGTTTAAAAAGCAATGCCCTAGTGAAAATTTAATTTGGAGTTTCCTACCAAGATCAGCGCAACCAATTGGTTTTACTTTCCCGAATACGCTTACCCCATTTCCAACCTTGCAACTTTGGTCGCAGTTAAACTACATAGTAGGAATTACAATTCCCATTACAGGGAGGAAACTTCGTCAGTGTAGCGATTCTTCCAGACAACTCTCAATCAACATTAGACACATTCGGCACATACGCGTTCAACTTGATAACTGATTCCCACGTGGAATGGTCTTTTGATGAAGCCACAAGTAAAGTAAGAACAACATTCATTGCCACAACTCAAGCTCAAGGAGGCACAAGCGGAAGTGGCACAATCTTTGGGTTATTCCCTCATCAATGGAAGCACTTCAGTGGGTCATTGCTGCCGTACACGTATAACACACTGCGAGGACAGCTGAAAACAACCGCTGGCTCAACATTTGTTACCGAGCTCACGTATCCGGGAGTTCTTCCTGCATTGCCAGACGGTGGTGGATATGATGCAGGATTGCTCTCAGGTTACGTACAAGATGTGCAAAACGAACCAAACCACTATGTAACAGGTGGTAGAGACACTTACTGGGCTGGCAAATTCTTCCAGCGACTTGCCCTTGTGGTGCCAATTGCTAAACAAGTCGGTAATACAGGGGCTGCAAATCAATTTATTGATTGGTTGAAAGCAGAATTGTCAGGGTATTTTGTAGCCACAAATGGGGGAGGTGGGGTTAAATCCGATTATCTCTTCTATTACGATGGTAATTGGGGAACCCTGATAGGTTACCCTGCCAGTTTCGGTTCAGAAACAAATCTCAACGATCATCATTTCCATTACGGCTATTGGATCCGAGCAGCAGCTGAAATTGCACTCAACGATGCTAACTGGGTATCTCAATGGGGTCCATTCGTAAACCTTATCATCCAAGACATAGCCAACGGCGATCATTCCAACACTCAATTCCCTTTCCTTAGAAATTTCGACCCTTATGAAGGTCACTCGTGGGCTTCAGGTGATGCAAATTTCGCAGATGGCAATAACCAAGAATCTTCATCTGAAGCTGCTAATGCATGGGCAGCAATTGTATTATGGGGTTCGGCGACAAATAACAAGGCCATAAGGGATCTTGGTATATATCTGTACACTACCGAGACCACTTCCATCAACCAGTATTGGTTTAATGTAGATGGCGATAATTTTGCTCCTGGTTTCGGTCACAATTACGCCGCTTTACTCTGGGGTGGTAAGCTCGATTTCGCGACATGGTTCACCGCGGAACCCCAGCAGATCCGAGGCATAAACATGCTCCCAATATCTCCAGCTTCCCTGTATTTAGCATCCAACCCACAGTATGTTACAGCACACTTGAATCAATTGATAGCAGAACATGGCAGTAATCAGTGGACTGTTTGGCAGGATGTTCTATGGGAATACCAATCACTTGTTGATGCTGATGGTGCTATTAATCTATATAATCAGCAGCCTGGTTACCGATCTGAAGAAGGGGAAACGAGGGCTCATACCTACAGCATGCTTTATGCCATGAGGGCTCTCGGGACTGTCAAGACGGGAGTGACGGCAAATTTCCCTCTTTCCGCGGTGTTCAGTGGAAGTGCCGGAACAACTTACGTTGCATATAACCCAACTGATTCCCCTATTACAGTTTCCTTCTCTGATGGTGCGTCTTTGACTGTTAGTCCGAAATCGTTGATTAAAAATCTGCGCTAGAACTCAACCGAGTACTATTATCCTGGCAACCTACTCTTTGAGTCTCGCACATGTAAAAGTAGCCCTAATTAGGAGTACCCAGTATTTCGTCTTAGAATCATGAAATTGTAGATAAATAGCAAATGTTTGGAATGCTTTTGTTTTGTAATACTTTTACATTGGATAATGCGTGCGGAATATTGATTGTCTGCAATATTTGTACGTAGACGATTCGTTCAACTTATTTTCGAAAACATGCAGTTTGTAATGAGCTTTCTGACAATAAAAAATACTTTGAAATAATCCCGTGCAAAATATTAATGTATGTTCCTCGTACTAATGAATGAATTCGATGTGCTTCAGCTGCAATTTTCTGTCAATTAAAGCAGAAAACTACGACTTCCCGCAAATGCTGCATAGTTGGGATGTAATTTGACATATTCAACACTGCGGGAAATTTTTTTTCCAAAGATAAATGAAAGCTATATGAGTTACATATTATTGACAGGTGTGTAACATCTCTAAAACTTTCACAATCAGCTGTCACTAAAAAAACATTCATAATAGCCAGAGCCATCTACTGAAAACTGACCAAACTAATTTGTACTGCCAATATTATTATATGATTCATGGGCAAGTCTAATCTCCAATTCAAATAATCATTCAATGTAAAATTGTACATTCATTTCAATTAAAATTAGCTTTGAGTGAAATTATTCCACATGATATGATATTCCAATGCGAAACAAAATGTTATGAAGCTTGGCAAAACTAATTGCTCTTTAACAGGCCGTCTGGCTAAAACAGGCAAACTATGTATGCCTCATCTATCATCAAATGAAGTTCTGCAATAAAAATTTTTTTATATTGCTATTATTAAGGTATTCAGTGTGTCTTCAAAGTCCCTGGACAAAAATTTATTGCAAAGGTAATGAATGAAGAGATAATATTACCGTGTGAACTGTTACGTATTGAGGAATACATATTGAAGTTTTTTTTATCCTCATTAAACCGCTTGTTACATCAATATGTCAGATTTGAAGCTTATCTCAAAAAACTCGGATCTAAACTTTCACTTGATATCATGCAAAGGTTTCGTGCAAGCAAGCAATTACATGAACAGAAAAAAGGATAACGAAATTTATAAACTGCATGCGACTGCAGCTAAAACATTTTGTCCACGAAGACAATCAGTGCTTTCCTAACAGATTAATTATATAAGTGGATTTCATTGCAGAGGATAAAGCACTGCAACTTCAACCTTTGTGTTAGGTACATGTTATCGTATATCTGAAATTGTCACATACGGAATTTTTTGGCACATATAAATATAACCATTTTCGCTCAAGTTGATCATCGTCGACAACCACAGACGAAACCTGTCGCCATGCAATCGACGTGCATTGTAATATTTTGCTGCTTAATTGTGCCAACATATTCACAAATAGTAAATGTTGGGGCCGGAAGTTATTCCACTCAACTGCCACCTGGTAAAGTTGGACCAACTGGAACAATTTATAAAACAGCTAATATTCAGGTTTGTAAAAATCGTCCATTTGACATGCACCTTGATTTTATGATGAACAAGGAAGCAATTAATTTATGAATCAGGGAGCTGTTCCAACAAATGACTGGTGGAGCTCTGTGGCATGGATCCAGTATTCAGAAGCAATGTTTCCACTGCCTTTAAGCATAAAAGCTGGTTCAGACGGCCTTAACGTTGGGTACCCCAATGTAGTTGGAACACAAAATGCAGCTTTCGGTTCTTTCATTACTGATCTAACAATAAGTTCAACAGGAGGTGCCCCATTTGGTGAAACAAAACTCGATGGGTATGGAGATTGGACTGTATCATTTCTCTTTGAGAATGGTGGATCTTCTATAAGAACCACTGCTGGTCACGGTTCTCCATTTGTGTTCGCTACTTTCGAGGGTGGAAACGCCAAGTTGGACTTCCCAAGTGTCCCAGTAACTTGGTCAGAAGATGACAACATCTTAGGCGTTACAGTTAACGGCCATAACTATGGTCTCTTCGGCTTACCAGGGTCATCGTGGTCTGGTGTAGGAAGCACATCATTTGTTAATACCGTAAGTTAAATACTACATGTATCCCATATTTTTATAAATAAGTGTTTCAGAATAGAAATATAATTTATTACAATATTACATATATCCATTAAATAGAAAATAGCAGTAGCTAATGTTGCATTATGTGGAATAATTTATGTGAAGTGTAAGTGGTTGGGAGTGAAAGATTTCAAACTCTGTTTAATGTGACTCGCATAATGTAGTTATTAAAAACGATATTAAATGTTTTGATGATATAATCAAAATTTAAAGATTAGATTTAGCCTTGAAGAGTAGAGCTTCCACTGACTCGATATAAAAACCGATATCCTGTTTATATCTCCACAAATGCAATGATAATACATTTATTTCTGACAAATAAATGTTCAAGGTTTAAAATATTGGATGTTATTGCTTTTTTCTTCTTTTCCTCGTACAAAAACCTGACAAGATCTCTATTTTAAGCTTAAAGATGTGACATAGTTTCCAAAAATGTAAATAACATTTATCGCACATAGGGTGGCAACTTCATCAGCGTAGCCGTTCTTCCAGACAACTCTCCTTCAACATTAAACGCATTTACTGACTATGCATTCAATATGATAACGGACACTCGAGTTCAATGGGCATTTGACGAAGAGACAAGCAAAGTACGAACAACCTTCACGGTAACTACCGAGGCACAGGGTGGTACATCAGGTAGTGGAACCATCTTTGGGTTGTTCCCTCATCAATGGAAGCACTTCAGCGGTTCATTGCTGCCGTACACGTATAACACCTTACGTGGACAAGTGAAGACGACCTCAGGTTCATCATTCGAAACAGAGCTCACATATTCTGGAATCCTTCCTGCACTTCCGGACTTTGGCGGATACGATGCAGGAACACTTGCCGGTTACGTGCAAGATGTGCAAAACGAACCCAATCATTACGTAACGAATGGCAGAGACACGTACTGGGCTGGAAAATACTTCCAGCGTCTCACACTCTTGGTGTCAATTGCGAGACAAGTAGGGAATGAACAGGCTGCAAGCGAATTTCTTGATTGGTTGAAGACAGAGTTAGCTGGTTATTTTGTAGCAGCAGATGGCGGAGGTGGAGTAAAATCCGATTACCTATTCTACTACGATTCAAACTGGGGCACCCTGATTGGTTACCCTGCTAGTTACGGATCAGACACAACTCTGAACGATCATCATTTCCATTACGGGTACTGGATAAGAGCTGCTGCTGAAATTGCTTTCAATGATGACAACTGGGTATCGCAGTGGGGTCCATTCGTTGATCTAATCATAGAAGAAATAGCCAACTGGGATCGTTCTAATACTAAGTTCCCATGGCTCCGAAACTTTGATCCATATGAAGGTCACTCGTGGGCGTCAGGTGATGCAAATTTCGCTGATGGTAACAATCAAGAATCGTCTTCCGAAGCTGCTAACGCATGGTCCGCTATCATTTTATGGGGTGCTGCAACTAACAATAAAGTCATAAGGGATCTGGGCATTTACTTGTACACTACCGAAACCACTTCCATCAATCAGTATTGGTTTAACGTAGATGGAGACAATTTTCCTTCTGGTTTCGGTCACAATTACGCAGCTTTAATCTGGGGTGGCAAACAAGATTTCTCAACTTGGTTCAGCCCTGATCCGCAACACGTTCGCGGCATCAACATGCTACCGATCTCACCAACTTCCCTCTATTTGGGATCTTATCCCTCGTATGTCACAGCACATCTTGACCAGTTGATAGCTGAAAGAGGCAGTGACCAATGGACAGTTTGGCAGGATGTTCTATGGGAATACCAATCATTTGCAGATGCTGATGGAGCCATTAATCTGTACAATCAGCAACCTGGTTACCGATCAGAAGATGGGGAAACGAGGGCTCATACTTACAGCATGTTATACTCTCTCAAAGCTTTAGGAGTACTCAATATTGGTATAACAGCAAACACCCAGTTGTATGCTGTGTTCAGTGGCAGCGAGGGAACAACTTACGTTGCGTATAATCCCACGGATGCTCCCATAACTGTTACCTTCTCTGATGGAAACACTTTAGATGTTGGCCCAAATGAATTGGCAACCAATCGAGGTGGTGGAATTACGATCCCAACTGGCACCCAGCCAACTAGAACAACGACCTTAGCAACAGGGCCTACGGGAACAGGGCCTACATCACCTCCTTCTGGAGGAGGAACATTGTATTTGATATCGGGTGGATCACTGAGTAGCACAGGTGGATCTGGAGCTGTTGACGACATTATTGCTGGAGCTGGTGGCTTGGATCACAACGGGGTACCAAACCAAGCATTGCAATACAAAACTTCAGGAATCACAGGAAGCTACAATGGCGGTGGCACGTCCTTTGAACTTTCCTTGGACTCAGAAACAGGCATTGGGAACGGACTACAAGCACAGGTTTGTGGAAATTTCATTTTTCTTTCTTCCTTTTCCATGGTTTCATATTTGACAATCTCCTATAATACTTGTAGGTGCAATACGACTTCAATGGTGACGGCACGGTAGATCGCACAGAAACGTACACATACTTTGCCACAAATGATATTGTTGGGTATGAAGTTTACACCGAGCAACAAGGTATTCTGTCTTCCAC
>WWPM01020230.1:0-27338 GCA_023279145.1 Glomeris maerens | reverse complement strand
CAAAACCAACTTTCTCTGATATATAACATCACAGTTTTCACAAGAAAAATACTGGCAAAAGGCAAATACCGGAAGGATTGTTATTTTTTCCCCAACATGATTTTAATGATTACAATAAATACATTGCAAATGTAGGAACTATTTAAAAATAACATTACAAACGAAGACATTGGTGAACGGTGCAAGATTTAAAGTTTACCATCTTGCGGTTCCAATTGTTCCTGCGATAAAGTCGATTGGTCATCCACTTTGACATCCATGACGGCGCTGGATGACCGTGGCAGCGACAGCGTAGTCCGCTCGTAGAAAGTGAAGTCCGACAAAGACCGGACGTGAGAAACATTTCTTCTCGTCTTCATCGCCCGGCTTTCTTCCGCCATCTTTGTGGCATCGTATCCAGGTACATGAGTGGTTATAACATCTGAGCCCGATATGGAAGACTCCATGGAATGTTCTCCGTTATAATCTATGTGCAAGATCATGGTGTTGCGTTCTCCGCCAACGTCCAAGTCACTATTGTCTGCTTGCTGCGAGGTCATTGCGGGATCTTTGACGGTGTAAGATTTCAAGGTGCAACTAGCAACATCCGGCACGTTCAATATGGAAGTGTCACTTTTGGCTCTACGGTGAGTTGGGGACATGAAACGGTGGTCAACTAGGCCAACTTTTGTTTCTTCCAACTTGACTTCATCAAGTGCTTTTTCTTTTACTCCAGCTGAATCGGAAGAACTTGCGGATGAAAACGTTTTCGATTCAAGGCTTCTGTTGATCATGGACCTTGAAGCTTGTAAGTAAATGCCAATCTGTCCGTTTTCTTTTTCCGACACGGATTCTCCCGGTAACGAACACCTTCGGTTGCGGCTTGACCGCGGAGGATATTTCTTTAGCTGTTTTAATGAACCAAAAATAGTGAATATTCCTTCTATCTTTCAGGCGAGGAAAGATTGAAAAGTATTAGATAAAAGGGTTATTAAGGAAATGGATGTAAATGGAAATTGGTTATTTAATGGAGGAGATGCAGGTAAATTATATTGTACCGTGTTTGGAAATATGTTACTTACTAAATTTGGATCTATTTCTGCCAAAACAGAGGCATCGTTTTTATCCACCGCTTTCAAACATACAAGAAGTGCTTGTGCGTATTGGGACTGATTCACAAATGCTTCATCTGGAAACAACATTCCATTTCTATTAATGTTTTCATATAGGATCATAACCAAATAAACTGGTTCAATGAAGAGTTTTCTTTATGCTATCACTTTCAAACATTTGGACCATATGTATTTGATCGCGTCCCTATGTGGCTATTATGAAAGGGTTATACGCAAAGTTTATGTAGTTGGGGAATTTTGTGAAAAATGAACCTTTTTCTGTATTACACAAGAAAACTTCTAGATACATGTATGTAGGTAATTATATTTATGTTTATACCTTCATAATTTAAGTTCACTAATGACTTTTGGCTGTCATCTAGTAGTAATTGTAATTGTAAATGCAGGCTGTGATCTTGTAAACTGTCTTGGATCCAAGCTTGGCCCCTTTTTATCGTATTGTCACTAGTCAAATGACGGTACCTGTCCAAATTAGGAGCCAATGTTGGCATAAGTACTCTCAAACCCAATATGAAATTCCAATACGTGTCGTCCTGAGAAAGTGGGATAAAATATGCAAAACAGTTAGTTCACTTTACTATAACTATAGAATTACTTGCCAGAGTTGTTTGTAATTATATACTAGCCTTTTGGACACGCAATTGGTGACTAAGAATTTTGTCAACAATATTTGTTAATCGAGAAAGGCCTCCATAAGTGTTCCAAATGTTTGCTGCCCTGTTTGCTAATAATCCTTCCACTGTTACCTTCAAAGACAGCAGAAGCTGTCGACGTTCTTCACTTCTGTATAAATTAGAAAACTTATTTTTCACTGTACAAATTATCTGTTGAGCTCCCCATATAAGTGTATACTAAATATAAAATCAATTGATAAAATTCCCCTGTTGTAATTCAGTGGAATATTTTATTTTCATATCTGGAATTTGGTAACCTTTGTGATAATTCGCCAGCATCACACGTTGCCATCATGATCCATCACGTGCAGGACCGATCACATGACACCAGAGACCTACATCAACTCGATTTCGCAATTCAGGAAACAGTTGTCCATTTCACATATACCTACTATGCATACGATGTCAGCTGAATGCAGAAAGGCTCCGCCCCCTGTGTTAAAGACGAAAAAGTTGAATTGTTGTGGGCGTTTTCATTCGAAAGATCGCCTTGGAAAGGCGTGATGGGTGCATTCGTTATCGCGATTGGTGGGATCGATCTTCTCGATTCCGCCCGCCCCGAAAGCTGGAGCTCCACCCAAGGCATGGGCTGTAGAAGGAGAAAAATGGCAGAACCAATCATTGTGAAGCATTCGAATGGCCACTTTTCGCTTCAACGCGCCGTCTAGTGAAACTAAAATGATGACTGATTTCAAAATGTTGTTGTCCTTGTCAAATCAAGTTTTTAGGTGGTTATGGATAATTTTTTTAATTTTCTATACATTATCTCGTAACAAAGCGTTTTCTTGTTGCAGAAACAACAAATTCCTCTATTACATGTGAAGTATTTGCTGCTGACTATAGAGATAAGCTGGTAATCATGGTATACTTTGACCTCAAGTTCCTTTAGATAATTACAAGATTAATACTAATGTACTAACATACTATTTTGGTATTCGTTTCTCAGACAGGGTTGGAGACGGCTAAAGCAAATGTTAGTGTCCTGGCTAGTTTTCATGCCAATTTATTTTAAAAGATATTTTATAATGTTTTATATTTTTGTCAAGATCAAGTAATTTGCATAATATTGATATAATGGTTGTTTTTTCTTTTTCAGATTAGAAAATGAAGTTTGCTGGGGTAGAATTCGCCCCACTTAACATTCCCGCGAGAAGAAGGATGCAAACATTCACAGTCATACTCTGCGCTTCGTGGTTTCTCTTCTTGCCATTCATTGGAGTTTCACTTTTCCTCATTCTCCTCATTACTCCATTATTTTTCATTTCGCTCATTTACGGCGCATTCTACGTTTACGACTGGAATCGACAGCGTATTGGTGGACGTAGGTCAGTTATATTATCTTGAAAATATTTGAATGCAAACATTGTTGTGATAAATTTGTGCATGTATACATATTTGCACAAAAGGCAAATTAATCATCACATTGCTAATGTAAACGACAAATCTATTGAAGCCCTTTGAAATATTGTGTAAATTAGCACTGCTGAACCTCTATTTTAGAGAAATCTACAATATTTTCTTCTCATTCCAGGTTCAATTGCGTTCGGCATTGTGCAATTTGGAAACACTTTCGAGATTTCTTTCCTATTGCTCTACACAAAACAGCCGAGTTGTACCCGGATAAAAATTACATCTTTGGATGTCACCCGCATGGAATCATGAGCGCTGGGGCGTTTTCGAATTTTTGCACTGAAGCAACTGGTTTTAAGCAAAAGTTTCCAGACATTAAACCTCACTTAGTTACATTAGAAGGCCATTTCAAGTTCCCCATCCACCGGGAGTTGCTGATGGCCGTGGGTAAATTGAAATGCATTGCAGAATAACATGGTATTATGTGGTAAAATGTGGCTATTGTTCTAGGGATATGCGGTTCATCGAAAGAAAGCATTGATTGGATTGTGTCGAGGAAAGAGAAAGGAAATGCTGCCGTTATTATCGTTGGAGGTGCCGCGGAAGCTCTCGACGCGCACCCTGGTGTCGTGACGCTGATTTTAAACCGAAGAAAAGGATTCATTCGCTTGGCTCTTAAAAATGGGTGATAATAATTATAATATGTTTCTTTTTATTTAGGGGCATGTGTCTAACAATTGTAGTTGCAATGCTGGTGCATATTTTTATTAGGGCATCATTGGTACCTGTTTTCTCGTTTGGAGAAAATGAGATTTTCACCCAAGTGAAAAACCCCGAAGGTTCATTCCTTCGAAGCATCCAAGATAGAATTACAAAAATTGTTGGCATTTCTCCTCCAATTTTCCATGGCAGAGGCATATTTCAGTACACATTGGGCTACATACCATTCAGAAATCCCATCAATACTGTCGGCAAGTAGTTTGACTTTTTTTTATGGAAATAAGGGAATTATTTTTTTATGCAGAATAATTTATTTGCAATTTTTCAGTGGGAAAGCCGATTGAAGTGCCAAAAACTGATAATCCTAGTGATGAGGATGTTAATCAGTATCACAAAATTTATATTGACAACTTAATAGAGTTGTTCGATACAAACAAGCACAGATTTGGAGAATTTTACACCAATTTGACATTAAGAATTGTCTGATGTGCCGGTGAAAAAATGAAGTGCAATAGTTTGCATTTTTGTTGCCATATTTAGGCTAATTATATAGTCTATAATGTTACAATGGCTAATGAACTATGTGTGATGTTTTTGTATATACACGTATTTTCATGCTTTATAGCAATTTATGAAAGAATTTATAATAGGGAACATTGTGTCTGTTGATTAATGTTACAAAATATTTCCATTGCAAATATTATACAAGTATTCCATATTTCAGTATTGCAAATAAATTGTATGAAGTTGTGCATTGTTAATTGATGCGTTTCTTTATTTTTGTCTTGTTTTCAATTTGCTAATTGGCCTGTTAATTTCTATTGGCTGCATGGTGAAAGAAATTCAAAATGGCGGCCGTATTGAGGAGCTCCATAGCAATCCTCATTCAATGTGGGATTATTCCTCAATTAGGTATCCACATTTTATGGGCCAAAACATATATTTCTTTTGAATTTTATCTTGGGGATTTGTGATTTTTGTAATATTTATGACGCATGCACTTGATAAAAAGCAGCAAATAGTGAAATCACTTAGTTGTGTACGTTGCCGGCAGGTGGCGAGTGCGATTGTTGCCGCCTAGAGTTGCCTCCCAAGTAATAAGGTTGGAATATTCCACCGACCCAATTGTGACGTCCTCGTGGTGCCTTCGTTATCGAACCAAAACGCATTGCAACGTCATCGGAGTGCATTGTCTCTGATTGGCTCAAGGAAAAGGTTGTTCCATAGGAATGGCCTGGTTGCCGTCTTGATGTTGCATTTCATCTCGGAGACATTGGCGTTTTAGCGGAGTTTGTGATTGGTCGACTGGCTATCGCAGTACTGTATTGTAGATATAATTGCGAGGTTGTTCATTGGCATTCGGCCACGGCAAGGTGCGAGGCGCGCTTGTTGGAAAACCGAAATAAACCGACAGTTGGCTGTAAATATTCTGCGAGCAAATAATGGCGCCGTTGCAGAATGACGGATATTGGGGCAAACCAACTTCAACAATAGATTGGTGCGAAAACAACTACGAAGTCAATCATTACATCGCTGAATTCTGTGAGTTAAATTACATCTTATCGATCGGATTTCAGGAAATCAACGTTAATCTTGTCCTTGTAAGAATAATCTGTCATGTAAATAATCAACCCATTATTTGCTTTATAGATAAATACGAGTGCTCTGTATGTTTGTGCAACCAGTTCATGCAATTTCGCAGCGTTGAAATCAATAGCGCGCAATGTTTACCTTTCAGTGGCAATGGGGATATTGCGCGATAAAGTTGCACATGAAATGTTTCCATTATTTACATGCATTTCTATTGATTACAGTCATATACATGCATCCATTCATTAAAATTTATAACTAGGAAAACTAATGTGCGCTTATTTTTGCAGGATGTGGCAACTAATAGTTATTTCGCGGGATTTTGAGGAAGTTTTGGATATTCTGTCGATGTTTTTTTCACTTTAGGAAGAAATGACGTATATTAATTGCAATATGTAGAATAATTGTGTTTTGGCTTCAGGAACATGGGACATTAATTTAGCTGCATGGATGCTTCTGCTAATGATGATTAGTATTTAATTACATTGTTGATGAGAGGATGTGGTGGCCGTATCTGATTATTTTTCAGTGTAGCAGGGGAAAATTCAAATGTGACACCTGTACATATATATATATATATAACTTGTTTAAATATGTTTTGTTAATAGCTATCGCAAAACAATTTTGATATCATGTGACCTCGTATGATATAAACACAAGACCTCATGTTTCATTGTTTTTATAGCGATTGTACTTTTTCCTGTTGCTGGCCAGGTGAAATGTGAAAATTTGAGTTTCAATTTTTCAACTTTGTATATATTGAAGTGTAATTTGAAATACAAATTGGGTCAGCATTGTGAATTAGAATTCGCCCAATTGACCTTGGTTTCATTTCAATAATGAACTCGGTTATGATGATCCAAGTTTTTAATTGTGAAATTTGTGTGTATTTTGTGATAGATCGATCGACTGATGACAGAATGACTGCATTTAATAGGCAAGCGACAAAAAATAAGGAACTATGGAGCAATTTCTTAGATTCGCTGTTTTGAAAAAGTAACAGGAAATATGAGTTGCTAAACAGTTGATAGGCAGGGAAAATGGCATTGTGGTGTCTGATTCAACTTCAACCAACTGGAAAGTGATTGTAGTTATGAAAAATTCTGTTGGTAATATTTCATTATTTAAAAAAAAATATTGACTGAATAAGTTTAGAATAAAACGTATAATTTGTAAACGTTAAAATTTGAATGCGTTTACATGTGATATATTGCTGATAATTACATGAAGTTTTGCCTTTTTAATTATGAAAACATGTTTGTGTTTCGTGAATTATGTTTTTTATTTATTTTATATGACAAGGCTTGTATTTTGTTCCCGGATTGTTAAAAAAAAGATTTGGGTCATGTTTTACAAAGGCTTGTCTTTGGTTCTGTGTGCTTACATGTTAGTATATTCTTCTGAATAAGGAAATCCTTATAAGAAAAGAGACGAAGTTCGTGCAAAGTCACGCTTACTTAGAGCTAAATCATGAATAAGTAATATTTCAAGGCTTGCATGTGATGTTGTATATTATGTTTACACAGATTTATGTAGAAATCCTTTCCCTCTTATTTGAGCGGGTTTTCCTGGACTGGCTTAACATTTTAAACAGTAAGTTACATATATTCTTCGTATCTTTTTTTAGGGAACACAATCAGCAACTTGGTCATGATTATTCCACCAATTTGGGGAGCAATTCTTGCTTGGAGGGATCAGTTGGGATTGAAGATAATTTTCTGTCATATTTCACTAATGGGTAGGTCATAACATCAATTTTCTCATGAAGAACAATTAAAAGCCGCACTTTTATGGAACATGAAGGTCATCTATGCTATTTTTCAGTTGTTGGTATTGGTTCCTGGTGCTTTCACATGACACTGCAATTCGAGATGCAAGTGAGTTGCATTTTTTCCCAACTAAATATCCTTTTTTCTAATACATAATGCTTTACATGTGTGTGTGTGTATGTATGTACACATAATGTTTGCATTAATTTTTTTTAGCTTTTTGATGAATTGCCAATGGTGTGGGCGACTTGCTTCCTCATGTATTGTCTGTAAGTATATGTAAATTGTGGTATGGCAGGTTGTACACATCACTCTTGATTGTATACTTATTTATAAACGCAAGTTGTTCCAGTTTTCACTTATTTGCTTGTAAATAACTGGAGCTGCATTGTTTTAACTTTTGCAATCAACATTAATGTGGCAATTTACTATTTGATAAATTGTTCCCATTGCATTGTAAACAACTGTGTGGTATTTCCCCAGTATAAATGTTGATTCAATTGCCAAAAAGGTTAATTCGGACTCAAATTTTGCAGCGATTCCAATGTTGCATAAAATCATAACTTTGAAATTGAATTACTATAATAATTGGATTATTTCAATCACATTTGGTTCAGTTTATGATACTATCTATGTCTTATTAGTCGGATATTAATTTTGAGCACCTTGCTTATTGATAAGAAATTGTCAAATGAATTTATTTAATGCATTGTATTGCATGTGTATGAAATTATACTAATTGATTAATTAATTAATGCTTTATATTGTTGTTACCCATTACAGAAATCTATAATGTGTGTTTTTTGTTGCCATTTGCTTCCACCAATTGATATTACTGTGCTATTGTTTACTTTTGTCGAGTTTCTATGGTAATTGAGCCGATATTGTTTCCGGGAAATTTCCCTTGTGGGTTTAGTTTTTTAATTCTGAAAGGTTTAACACTAGCTGAAATAAAATCTATAATGTTGGCTTCTTTTCTCTTTGAAGGATTGGTCTTTTATTTCCACCAAATGGGCAAAGGAGGCTAATCGAAATATCTGTTGTCACATATGCTGTCATAGTAACTGTTGTAAGTGGAATATTTATAGAGAGTTAATCCTTTTTTTTGCACTCGTTATATTGACAAATGAATTTTCAGGTTTACGTTATTGTGAAGAAGCCATTATTTCACGAGGTATGTGGCTTAGTACCAATTTAAGGTGCAAGTTGTATTTCAAGCTTACCCGCAATTAGTTTTGAACGTAGAAATTTTGGCATGTGGTGTATAATTGCAGCCCATCATTTGAATCTCCGCTTTTTCGTATTTTATTACCAGTAAATTTCCGCACTGACATGTCAAAAAACAGTTCAACCTGCTGCTTTCAAGGTTTAATTAATAGTTATAGTTTTTGAATTAGTATATATAATGTATTACAGTTATTACTACACCTTATTCAGGTGACATTGTAAATAGTAATGATATTGGTAAATTTTGGGAATAATTATTTGTAGGTCACATATGGTATTTTGGTGGCATTGACCTTTCTAATTGATCTCCAAATGACGAGGCAAGTACAGTACACACATTTCAATATTGATAGAATTTGTTTATTATTTTTGTTGTTGTTATTGGTGTGAGAAAAAATTGTTATTTTTTGATTGAATTTGTTTTCTCATTTCACTATTATTATTAGAGCCAAAATCGGTGATGTTCGGCTATTCATTGCTGCGTCCACAATGTACATGACCGGATTTGTGATCTGGAACATCGACAACGTGTTCTGTTCTAAAGTGACGTAAGAATACGTTTGGTTTTTGCTCGTGTGAAATGAAATAGATAAAACTCGTTTCATTTATTACGATGTACTATTTGTATCTTAGGAGTGTTCGTTCAATGTTGCCGGATTACGCCCAGCCATTCACTCAACTCCATGCATGGTGGCATTGTTTGGCTGGATATGCTACTTATTTGCATATTCTTTTCTGGTAAGTTGAACGTATTAGGTATTTAAATGTGCATATGGAACTTCTTTATACCTATATATAAGATCTAAAACACGAACATGTTTTGGTTTTTATGAATTAATGCCTATGTGCTCGTCGTGTAATAAATCACAAATGCAAAGTTTTAGTTTGAGAATTGAAAATGGGTTTGAAAAAATGGGTCTGTATGTAGAAATCTTCGTTTTCGAAGTAAAAATAAGTAGTGTACTATGAATATAACCTGTGCACACTTCTATAGTTAAAATGTTTCATTTTGATTTTGACAGTTCAATTAATTCGATTGTTACTGGTTATTTGTTGGCTATTTATGTATTTCTTTTCTTGCAGTTCTCATGCTCATGCCACCAGTAGGAAGGAAGACTACAAACTCAAGGTATGAAGTCCTATTAGTTTACAAAATGTTTGAAAGCCATTGTTTGTTTTCACTCATGTTTTATTACATCAATACATTTGTGGGTTGGGTTAGCGGTAATTGAATTTAATTTAATCCGAAGGAATGGAAACAATACCAGCTGAGTAATTTGATAATTACATTTTATTCCCTGTTTATTTATTATAAATTAATTGTTTTTTTTTTAATTTCATAATTACGTACTGGAATTATGGAAGCATTTAACTGTGCAGTAATATTTTTCTTTATTAGGGAATACATATAATGAATGCAATTCTTCAAGTTTGAGGCAATTAAATTGAAATTAATTCAAGCAGAAAAGTTTGGCGAATTAATTCTGGGGGCGTTCATTAAGAATAAATATTGTATTGTAAATGAAATGTAGTTTTATTTGGGACAAATTTAGGCGAAAACCAGATATCAGATGTGGTTATATTATGTGATGATCGTAAATTATATGGGGAATATTAAAATATGATAACCTGGGGCATGGCAATACTAAATGCGGGTCTTTATGACTGTTATTAGTTTGATCTCATGGGACTGACATTGCGCAAGTTCCCTCTCGCAAGTCACCACGAGGATTAATTTCCTCCAAGAGTGAAAGACATAACCCAAATAGAGTATGAACCAATTGCGTGCCTTGGAATCCACATAAATATTTTGCAACAAAGTCAGGGTTTTTTTTTTTCCATTTTTATTGTATGCCACATTGAAAAAGAAAAACGCTATATTTTTCCAGCGTGCATTTACCTAATATTGATTGTAGTTTGTATTTTTGTATTATTTTTAGAAATATGATTTATACAATTAATTACAAAAGCAGTTGTGAAACTCGTCCATTTTGTTTTCAGCTTTTTTTGCGGGGGGAAACAAGCTTGATATTGATGCAACATTTGTGTGCCTTGTTTTCAATTGCTGGAAAAAGTTTTATATAATGCTACTACTATTACTACTCGTACATATATTCTGAAGTCTTTTTACGTCGTTTCTTAAACGATATTCGTAACTTAATTTTTTCCGCCAATCTTATCCTGAAAGCTACATAATTTTGCATCGCAACTAGTCTGTGTAGGTTTTAAACAATATGTATTATATACAGTGTACTATACAATATACAATTTATGCAATGTAGAGCCCATCTCGTAATGAAAGGTTGTACATTTTGTTGATGGTTTAAATATTTGTGATTTTTGAGATCGATACTTCATCTTATATGCATATATATATACTGTATTAGAATTAAACAAGATACACATCCATTATACGTTGTCTTAAAAATTAATAACTCGCCTATTTTACTTTAAACTTATAAAATGATAACGATGTTTTCCATTGGAGCATGTAATTTAGATTGTGATGATGACATTTTTGGGCATTGTGTATTCATTTTAGTGTTTTCTAATATATTGTATGGAAATTTTTCACATTGTGTCATAATACATGTACTTGCATTTTATTCACTGAGAAAAATACAGATGTTAATATATATATATATTCTTGTTTTACTTATTTATTTATCAACTTGTTTTGAAATGTTTTTGTCATTTTAAATTGTCCACCGCCTGTATTTGAAGAAACTTGTACACTGGCAGCTATATAGCTATATTTGCACAATTAGAAAAGATCTAAGTTGTATCTATGGATATATGTAGTAATGGGAAAGCTAACAAGATTTTCAAATCAAAAGTTCCAATCAAAACTTATAATAAGTACCCGCATTGGCAATTTAAAGCAATATGGGAAATGGTAACTTCTAGTCATGATGAGCATGTCGTTTAAATAATTAGTTACTAACTGAAAATATATAATTCAAACATTAAGTGCTCTTTAACTTGCGCACATATAATTCCCAATGATATTGAAATTAAATTTTGAAGCAAAGCGAAACCCCATGCTTGCGTGATCCAAGCATGGCCGATACCACAAAGCGTGCAACTGAAATACTCATTTCTGGTATAAACTAGCATCTATTAAAGTCATTACTTAGCTTATTTTTAGTGAAAGCACGAATCGCTAATTTTGCAATTAAATCCCTATTTTATTAGATTTATTATCAAAAGGTGAACTTTTATCAGGTTCTTGAAGCTCACGGAGTTCGTACACTTTACGCGTATACCCAGCCCATGGGGCTTAAGTCTACTTGCAGTGCAGTTATTGATTTTTCTCCCTTTATAATGTGCAGATGTCTATTTTTTCTTAATAAACTGTTACATTATGTTGGTAAAATAGGTTGGTTTCATGTGGAGTTTTTGCAATGTCTGCGGTGCGTGTTGTGCTCAAATTTGCGCTTAAGTTGTGGGTTATATTTGCAAGAGAAGGATGTTGGCATGGATTGATAGCATAACATAGCAATCGAAGGATGTGTATTAGTGATCACGAAGCGATTTGTAGAGGAAATGCCTGCTGAAATGCTGATGTGCAAAAATTCCAGCCTGGTGCATTTGAAATGGATGAAGCGGCTTTTGTAGCTATAGGCCTATTTTTGGTGCATGCTTCATTCTCCAAATCGAATTATTTTCGCTCCAAGAGATTCTGCTCAGGATAATTTCAATCACTGCTATAAACTCATTATCCATTCATCCGTTTCCGTATTTATTCATTTCAATTCGTATTTCGAAGATCAAGGAACCAAATGTACATGTAATCCATGTGTGGTGACGTATTGTGGATCGGACCCAGATGCTAAATTGAGTGAAATAAGTAGCCTAGCATGTAACAATGTAAAATGAGAATGGGTTATTGATGCTAATAGTCCCTCTCGGCATTGTGTTAGTACAAATTTTTGGCAAAACAACAATATGCATAGTTCATTTTGGCAGAATTCATTCGCATCAACAAGATGCTTGTTTTGGTACTATTAAGGATTTACATGTATTGCGATTTATTGGTACATCATGTGTGTATGGTTACATGTTAATGTTTTCTGTGAAATACTTTACAAGGAAATCGTATAGCATTCAATTACATACATTAATATGGATATTTGACTATGTGTTTTGTTCTTTATAGGTTTAATATTAGTTAGCAAATGCTGCTGTCATGGTAAATACCCTAATTAATTTGTTAAGGTTAGATTGTGTACGTGGGTATTTCGCAGATCTATTTTTGATTACCTACAAGAAGTTGTTTTAATGAAACTCTTCTACGTATTTGAAAAATCGGCTACAAATATGAAAATTTGAGATAGATGTGAGAAATATTCTCTTCAGAATAAATTTGTAGAGTAATACTGGCTACGTTCAAACTTAACACCAAAATAATGACTTGGTAAAATCGTATTGATTATTATTATTATCATTAATAATAATTACCATTATTTATATGCATAAGCTTGAACGTGTATTTATAAGTAAATCTCCAATTCCAATAATGTGCATTTATTTGTATTTTCTGAACTGTTATCCTTATATTGAAGCCAGCAATTTGTTAATGAAAGTCCAATTCAAACAATTATAATCAAGTTTGGCAAGGTCACATTTATGAGACTCTGATCCTCATGATTTGATTAGGTATATATTAAATGCAGCCAATTATTATAATGTAATTATATCCGTTTTTTACGTGCTGCTTTTCTGTTTGCATGTTGAAACAGAACAAATAATTTCTATTATCGTATTTCAAATTATATCAATCTGCTACTGAGGATGTGTCCTTATTATTGACATCATTATGTGATAACTGTAAACGTAATTAAAGGATGACCCCCTTGTGGTCTTCCATTTCAGAATCGTCGAATTTGCCCCTTTTTCAAATGCAACGTTTGCATCTGAATCCGGAAAAAGCAAGTGATTCGGACCACTGAATTACAGTTTATTGAAAGCAAAAGCGAATTTTTGCCATGGGGCAAAACGTACAGTACATCAAATGTTTCTTTTTATTTCGAGTTTTGCGTTTGGGCCGCGAGGGGTCGCTGCGGTCGTCCTCTATTCACAATGCACAATTCGAACGCGAATCTCTCATTCGGTGACAACATTTGGCGCGAGGCGGTCATGCCGGATGGAAGCTTATGAATGGAAACCACCGACCGCTGGTCAGCATAATCTTCCAGAGACGGCTCATAGACGTCACAGAATGATGCGTTCGGTGTCGGCAAGACGATCGCGTCGTCGGTGCCATGTGTGGCGCTTAAACGCCACTGATTTCAGCTGGATAATAAAAGAGCGGCATTGGCGCGCTCCACACATTCCATCGCTGACATGCGCAGCCGGCTAGAATCGGCGCAGCAACTGGTGCGGCGGCTTGAATTCAAGGTATATATAGAAGTAAGGTAGCATCTTTAAAGAGCATTCCACCCATCCAACCTATTTGTGACGTCATTATGGTGCGGCCGTCAACGACCCAAGACGCGTTGTGACGTCACTAAGGTGCTTTCGCCCCTGATTGGCCCGGCTTGAACTGACCTAATTCCAGCGCCATAATTCAAGTATGCACCTTCGGACTCCGGCCGTATTTTGGTCGCTGTTTGTAGTCGTCTGTAGAGTGGCAAACGGTGAAGTGAACCAAACTAATTCCAGCAAAAGAGTTTTGAACGTTGTAGTGTTTCTTTTTGACTCGACTAACTGCAGTTTAAGCGAACAACTAGCGAGAAATGCCACTCAAACTGCGATTACTTCTGCACAGTTGCCACCAGAAGTCGTCATCAACTTTGATTTTGCCGCTCCAAACGGTTTGTATTCAACCATCCATCTATTTTCCCCGTTAATCGATCGATAATCGACAAAATGGTGATGTTGGCAAACCCAAGAGAAATGAGGAAAAATTATAAAAGTGCTGCTTTGTGGTAGAAAAATTGAAATTTGCCGAATACATTTACAAGTGGTGGTCAAAATGGCGACCAAATATTCGAGTTATTGTTTTTTCTAATAAACATTTGCCATATCAGCTATATGGCAACTAATTCCAAAACTTATTTGCTCTCATAGTTGCATAGATTCCAAGGTTTCATAAAATCATATAACTTTTAGACAGTTTAGTTTTGTTACCGTTTAACTAAAGTGCAATAGTATTGAGTGTGAACCAGTATATCGAGTTTTAATAATAGAAATATCAGTTTATTGTTCATGAAATCTATTGGTACACAGTTAGATGAGGTATCTACTAACATTAGTATCGTAAATTTATCTATAAATGCAGGTAATCTTCATTCAGAGGTAAATGTAAGGTTTTTCAAGTTGTGCCACCTGTTGCTTCATAATGCAAGCAATTTGTTTCATTAGCATTTATTTGGGATTCAGGGAAAATTGTAGGCTACTATATTTGGCAAATTCAAAATCTTATACCTCACTAGGTTTGCAAAATACAAGCTGTGAAAATTGAATTCACATTAATTGGCAAGGCCAACACCAACATAATTGTGAAAATAACATTGGAACTTTGGGGATTATGTGCGTAAGTAATCGGGTTAAACAATTCCCCCAGGCAAAATATGTTTTAGGAACTATATAAGGTCAAGTGTTGAATGGTATTGGAATGAAATTTGAATATTTATTTCGGTGGTTTCGTGGAAAAGTGCATTTAGTGGGGGTCAACAGTCAGTTGGAAAGGTGGCAAAGAGTTGCCCTGTGATGAAAGGTTTTCTGTGTAACTGGAGAAAATGGAAAAAATCGATGCTGCACACGTGACACCAATGAAATTTGACCATTGACCAAGGTCCAAAGTCGCGATTCAGCAAAAATAACAAACTAATATCTTAGCTGCAATGCTGCAACAATAAAAACGACGAATTCTCAGGAATTGTAATTGTTATCAGGCTTAATGTATGAAGATAGCGTTATGAACTAGTTCATATATTCTACTCGAAATGTTGTATATTTTTGGCGAAAATTGCAATGGGATTTTGGGATTTTACTCCGTTAAAAAAGGGGCATTCACCTCTCAGCATCTACTGTGCAGCAAAATAGTCTGCAGGGGTCGCTTTTGTTGTTTTTCTTGGAAAAGTTGCTTCATTTTATTGTCAACTTCTTGATTTAATCCATATCCCAATTTACTGGATTAAAGCAAAAATCGAAAGTAAGTGTTTGTGGGAAATTTCAATTAAGCTACTCAATATTTAGTTCTATTTATTTTAAATTACCATATTTATTTTACAGTCACTGCGCAATTGATATTAAGTGTAAAATGAATAAACTGTACTGCTTCTTCCCATAACTAAACTCGTTTTAAAGAAATTTGAATGATGTGTTTAAAATACAATAATACGTAGATTTTTGTTTTGCTTTGGGATAAATACATTAAAACTTTATATAAAATCTATTTCATGGATTAAAATAATGAAGTAGCAGCGTTTTCTAAGTTAAAACATGATCTTCAGATTGTTTCTTTTTTGTTTTGTGATTGCTGACGAATGTAAGACTATTTATAGATGCTGATACATTGAAAACCGTCTTTAAAAAG
Organism: Glomeris maerens; assembly: GCA_023279145.1. Taxonomy (NCBI): domain Eukaryota; kingdom Metazoa; phylum Arthropoda; class Diplopoda; order Glomerida; family Glomeridae; genus Glomeris; species Glomeris maerens. Next base: position 11,353 of record WWPM01020230.1, on the reverse strand, counting down.
GGATTTTGCAAATAAAAGTGCGCATATAATGTGCAACATGGGGATTTTGCCTCGAGTATCACATGTTTTTCCTCCATTTCTTCCACTTTGCAAAATTTGTACATGTGAATTTGAGAAAATTTCCGATAATGGTACGTGTTATTGAATACTAGAACCTGTGCAGTCTGCATTGAAATGTGTATGTATTTCATGTACATAAAATATTAAATTCCCTTAAAATGCACATATGGCGTCTTTGGACAGACATCGATCGCCAAAATGCCCATAATGCATCTGGTGACGTCACGCAGGTTGAACCACGTGTTTGCGTCATCTTCTCTTGTTTCCCCGCCACATTTATAGGTTATACATTTAAACGCCAACGTGTAGGGGGAAATATCATTGTTGCATGATATAACACACTTAAAATACCGATCTAATTAATTTTGCAATTAACCTAAAGAAGGCCTGATTTTTACTTCAGCTAATTAAAATTAGTTAATCAAAGTGCGTGTAGGCCTATAAGTCCTAAAGTTAGTTATTACTTTTTGTTATACATTAAAAGATCAAATTTGGTTTGATTTCCTCATTTTGTGTTCACTGAAATACAGGATTGTATTTAATGAAATGCAAAGTTAGGTGAACGTTATTTATAATATATTTTAGAGGAGTTTGCTAATTATCTCATTAAGTTGATCATTACGGTCTTGTAATAAATAATAAAATAAAAGGCTTTCAATGTGTGTAGGCCTAAGCCATATTAAGGTACAATTGTTACTGTTTATTATATTAAAGTACAGTTTATGGGGAGTTTTAATGTATTTCAAACGAAAACGAAAATGTACATTTTTGTATTTTAATCACAACAGTTTACTGCATGATGAGCTCATTGCCGGGTTTATCATTATTGTTTTCTAATAAGTAATTACTTTCTATTTTCCGGTGAAAAGCTGTTTGAGCTAATATGAAGTGCTTTTGAGCGAAAATAAACAGGGCCAGCTTTGTAATTTGCTAAATTGAGTATAAACGACGATTACTGGAACATTTCTAAGATTATTTGATTGAATTTGAATTAATTTTGATGAATATACTATACAAGATAAGGGCGAGTTGAATTTCTCTCCGATTTATATGCGTGTGAATCTGTGTCAGCTGTTGTTGGCAACTTGTGTTTAATGAGTTGAGTATGGCACGCCGGTGAGCTCTTAATTTGCAAGCAACTCATGTATAAATGCAGCATTACGCCGATTGAAACCCAAATTAATTAATGCAGATTGTGGCATGTGCAGTTTTCCTTTTCTCTATACCCAGATCTCATTTTTTTTATTTCGATCATCAACTCCAATTTTGCATCATAACGATCCAAGCAAAACAATTTTGGGTTTGTATATACGTATAGCATGCGTTTCAAGGCTTCATCAATTCCTTTTCCCAATATATTTTCATAATTGGATATGGTGTATCTCTGTATAAAGGAAGCCAATTTAAAGCTGAGTCCAGAATTTGATAGTGCAAGTTTATATGAAATTAGGATGCTCAGATTTCGTGTTTGAGTAAAATAAATAAAGTAATTCTATATGTGAAATATTCTGATGTATATCTTGTAATTATTAATGTTGAAAAGCTTAATATTCACCTTATGAAAATATAGGCTATTAAAGGTGACCTGACATGGCAATTTTCGACATTTTTAATATATATGATATTTAAAGGAAATATATTCCGCATAATGTGGAACCTTCCTGCAAATTTTCAGATTTTTCTGTGTAGCCATTTTCAAACTGTGAGCGGTTGAATCTGCTACAGTGGAGTGACAGTTAGCAGGTGTACATAGGGAGATACACCTGCCAAGTGTCAAATTTCTACATGTATGGGTGCCATCCGTAGCAGTTAAAGGCCCGATCAATAGCGAGGGAAAATGGCGGATCGTGCACCTGTGTTTTGGAAATGGCCCCGGGTGGTTTTTACAACCAGAAACAGAACACCTGTAAGGCATTGGGCGTATTCGGCAATTCATACCTGTCTGCCTGGGTCGCCAGATATCTTGAGCTTTAGCCAGAAAAGTTGTTCGGCAATCCGTGTTGGACTCAGAGATGTAAACGGGTTTTTTGTTCGGCAAATCAAATGTCTGAGGAGTGACGTCATTTTCTCTGGCTGCCGTGTCAGTGAAAAATTTCTCGCCTGTCTCCTCAGACAACAAGATGGCGGCTACCATGGAATGTTCGGTCCAGTATGAAAGGTCGCAACATGCCATCACAACTGCATGACGCGTATTCCGCCATTTTGAATTATTGAATACAGAAATTTGTGGTCGGCAAACCAGATAAATTGGGTGCCAGACATGCACAGAGATGGGATCAGAGATGACGTCACACACTCTGGCGACCCAGACAGACAGTATGAATTGCCGAATACACCCATTATGCCGAAAACCGTATAGGCTTACTGAAAAATGCACACGTGCTCAAAACTGGTTTGAGCAAGTAGGCTTTCAATACTTGGAGACAACGTCATTAAGTGACGTCATGAACTCAACTGCGCATGTGCAAACATTTCACTCTTTACTCGAATTTGTCTCCAAATACATCGTAAAATAATTTTATCAAAAAAATTCCAAAAAGTAGTTTCCTTATTTTGTTGTGATTTTTATACAGTGTCATTTTCAGGGTATGTTACAAAACCTTGTCAGGTCACCTTTAAATCTGATGTTTTGCTGTTGTAAGTTTTTTTCCAAAAACTGAAGTAAAACAGCTGATCATGTAGGCTTATTTAGAATACATCTATGCAAAACTGTTGCAGTTGTTTGAAGTGCCATTAGCTGCGAAATAAATGTATTTAGAAATTAATTGAATATTAATAGTTTTAATTGCTCGCACCATCTGGTGCCAAGTTGCTAAACTATTATTTGTAGCCGTGCAGGGTAAGTGGTAATTAATTTCGAAAGCTTTGCATACACTGATTAGCTGTCATGCATGACAATTTAATTTAGTCCCCATGAAATGTCTATATGTGAATGCATGAATATTTTAGTAAATCGCATATTTTGTGCAACTTCCTGTATTCTTTTTTCTGGTGCATGAGGCCTGGGATTTGTATTATAAGAGGGTGTGGCAGTGATATAACGATGCTAAATGAGTTGTTTTTGGGTACATGTAGGAAAACTGGGAAATGTATATAGACCTGTATGAAGAATGGTTTTGTGTCAAGGGTTAATACGAGGATAAAGCAATAAATTTAGCATGTAGTGAGGTCACAAATCTGTGGAATTGATCAGCATTTGGATGCACAATTGCGAGGTTTTTCTTGACGGGTAATCAATAGAAAGAAGAAATTGAAGTGGGCCAAAAGCATATAGGGCCTGTATATAATAACATATAGGTACTATTTGAGGAAACTTACTTTGCTGTATTGCCAGAATGAAAAATCGATGCTATGGTGGGTTATATGGGAGAATTATTACCAAGTTGTAAATAAGTAAAGCAACTCGTTAAATATATATAGAGCTAATCCTTGGAAGACAATGAAAGTGCGTAGCAAAAAACCTATTTTGCAATATTGCTCTGTCATCTGTTTGCACTGACACTTTAATTTAAGATTGCTAATGGTGACAAATGATCGGGAGTATATTTGTTTTTATTTTGCTAACTTGCCATTTTGATATAAATGGAATAAATGAAAATTGAAAGTATTCTTACATGGAAAATGTTTCCTTACATGAATGATTTCTTACATGAATGTTTTCTTATAAATGAACAATGGAAAATGATTTCTTATATTTCAATTGCAACAATTAAGAAGAAAAGCAGCTGATTAAAATGGGCATTATTATTATTATTTAATGGGAGAAATCCAATATAATAATGTAAAATGAAACGCTTGTTAGTATTTGTATATATTCATCCTAGAAACTTTAGATTGTTTTTACATTAATATGAGATATATTCGTTTGCAATGTAATATGTAAACGAGGACTAATAAAGAAATGAATAGGCGTTTTGCAGAAAACCGGAAAGAAAAATTGGGAAATTAGGCTTTTGTCCTGTTGATAATTGAAGCGAAACTTTTTTGCACTAATCTACATTTCTGTTTTGTCAATTTGTCTTCTGATGAATGCGGAATGTATTCATGCGCCGGTTCTTTTCATTTTTCCTCGAGAACTGCATTGTATATTTGGGCTGGAAATTAGAAATGACTGCACAGTGTCTTCTGACGGAGTCATTTGCATATAATCCACGCAATTAATTAATCTCGCATGCACCATACAAGCGCATGCGTGTTATATATTAGCACTTTGTTGCTGCGCTATTGTTTGGTACAACTCGATTAGAAGTGGTCCTTTGGGAGAGCCAAACATGCAGACTTTATTTTGTTTTACTCGGATAATGACATTTACCCAAGCATAGTAGCCTACATATATGTATGTATGCGACGCACATTCTTTTAATTAACTTTATGTATATGGACAAGATCGTAATTTATTTAATTAGCATGTAGGGTGCGCAGTGAACTTGCTCGTACTCAGAATAGAAGTGTCCAAAATGACCACCACTTACACACCAAAAAAGCTTATTATACTCAACGATTGGACTGCTATGGTGGTCCAAATAAACCGAGAACTAAAAGTTTCAAAATGAAAACATTTAGATTCAAAACGAAGCATTTGGATTCAAAACAAAGCATTTCAATTCAAAACATAAAAAACGTTTATTTTCAAGACATGCTTTTATTTCAAAAAAAAAAAACGTTTAAATTGGAGACAAAAAAAAGGATTTAAATTGGGGACACAGAGCATTTATTTTTTAAAGTCAAAACAAAAAGTATTTAAATTAAAAACAAATAATGTCGAGACGAAAACAGTTAAATTTTTCAAGACATTAAACATTTAGATTCAAGACAAACCATTTAGATTCAAGACAAAATCAATGAAATTTCTAGACAACTGTTTAATTTCAAGACAAAAACGTGAAATTTCAAAACAAAAACACTATTTAAATTGGAGACAAAACCATTTAAATATAATACAAAAACCGTTTAACTATGGTGCATCTGATCGTGGCCTAATTTAGTACTTTTGTCAACAAAAGTGACAGCAAACCCTGAATCGGTCTATACCCATTTAATGTAGACTAAATTGGCATTTTGTGAGATTGGAGTTTTGATCTTTAATTCTTATATTTCTGTGAACTCTGTGCATCAATTTGATTAATTGAGTCTTAAAAAAGTGATTTGTGGCTATAATATCACCAAAGAGAGAAGGAACACTGGGCGTGGCTAAATTTCAGCCAATGGCGGTCTGTCCGTGTAGATTACATTCTCCTGGCCAAAGAGTAAACGTAGCAGGACAATTCAAAATGGCGGCTGCGTTCAGGCGATCACGCTTGTGTGCGAAAGTTTCCCTATAATTTTTGGCGAAAACCACTAAAATCGAGGAGAACACATGCTGAAAACGCTATTTGTCCCCATTCGCCGTATTTTCAACACGTTTACAATTGCAGAATAGTAGGGTTTACGTTTCAGCAAACGCCAGTACTCATAATCGCACCAGGAAGAAGTGAGCGAAAAATCATGCTATGCTTCAATTGGTTAATCTATAGAAGGAGGGCGGGATAAACGAAATACTCTCCACCCAGTGTTCCTTCTCTCTTTGGTGATATTATAGCTTGAAAGCTATACCCCCAAATTTACATCGCTAACTGGAAACATGCGAAAGGAATTTAAATTCATTGGAACAAGTTTGGAAAGCTGCAATATCTTTTGTGGTAAAAAAAAAAACAAATTGTCAGGATGTGTGTATAGTTAATGTTTTAGCCACACCCAATGCCACTGTACTTTGCACCCAACCGGAACATACAACAATAAATTTAAGCAAAACAAAAGCACGAATGGATTGGTGAAAAAGAGCAAATCACCAGTCTAGAGAACGACTTTACAATGCTATGGAATTCTGAAATTTGTTAGAAAATTGTCGAAGTTTTCTATAGATGTCTTTCTTAACATATTTTCTGTTAACAAGGTGCTAAATTTGACGGTATTCGTTCAATATATGGCAACTACTTTACATTTAAAGACGAAGTAATTAGGCAATCTATAAAGTGCTCTGAAAATTGCGCTGAAGGGCAATCGGCAAGCAACAAATAAAACTGACTTCTTTCAATAACCAAAAAATGATGAATTGAAATATTTGAAGAAAATGAATTTGTGAGTGGTTGACGTCACTCACTAAGCTGTAGAGGAGGGTGAGCACAATGCGAGCACATTTTAAAGGGGCTTGCTAGAAAGGAAGGAACCGGAAATAAGACTGTATATGTATTCTTATTTCCAGTTCCTGCTTCAAGACATTGAGCGATGCAAAGTGCACTGACCAATCCTAGCTCACCTCACAACTTTGTTGCAACTTAAATGTCTATTCCCTTTAAGTTTATTGTCTATTTCAGAGGCCATTTATAATTGGCCCCTATTGCAGTTAAAACAGGTGCTGCTGCATGGTACTAATTGCGTACTTATAATATACCTCATCAACCACTCATTAAATATTGCTGATTTTTTTTTACACTCTTTTGCAGTATGGCTAATTATTTGTGTAAACTGTTTTTTCAATTGGTTATCTAAGGGCAGTTCGCCTTTATTTCGGTCTACATGTGGGAACAATGCTGCGCAATTTCAGTATTCAGTAATGTCAGAGGGGTTTAGTTTTTTGTTGATTTGGGGAGGAATGATTGTTTGCAGCTGGATAGATGTGTGGAATGCGTTTGTTTTGTGTGCAGATTGTCTGCAAGCTTGGGAGCTGCTATTGTTCGACCACGTGACGAGAAATGACAGTGTGCACGCGGTTGTTGGGGCCGTTGGTCACGTGGTGTGCGAGACAGCGGTCACTTTGGCCGAGCGTCGCCAGAAGCCCTTTGTGTCTTGGGGGTGCAGTGGTCTTGCATCGTCCAGAGGAGCCTCCCACACACCAAGGGTCTTCTACAGGATCCTTCCACCAGCTTCGGCCACAGCACAGGCCCTAGTGGCCCTTATCAAGCACTTCAGGTGGAAGAACTCGGCCGTTGTGACCATTGACGAGGGTCATTGGCTGGCGCTCGCCAATCAGGTTGATGTGGCCCTTAGGGATGAGAATTGCATCGTTCGTAATTTCATTGTATTGCATCGAACCAAAGACCAACGCCAAGTTCATGATAAGGTTGCTGCCATCAATCCTCTAGTCAAAGGTCAGTTCCTTTCTCGTTATTCCTTTCATAATTCACATATGTATACATAGCCCATTTATGCTGTTGATAGAAATGTAACAATTGCAACAATGTAATGTATTTTAAGTGCAAAGTGTTCAACTTGATAGAATTGTCACAATTTTGAGCACAAATGGATAAATTCTTAATTGTATTGAACTCTGCTGTGATCACAACTATGTGATCACATTGGTCAGTGCTGTGACCAATTATATAACATGTTTATCACGTGTATCACGATGTTGATCAACTTGGTTATGAATGCGATATATATTGACAAGTTTTTCATAAGGGGTAGGTGAGCACTAAGTTAAAGACCCTGCGAACAAAAGGGCCTTTGCAGTTGTAGTGCGAAATTTTGTGGGATAGCTTTTGCAAAATAATAAGTTATTTTTGGTAGTTATCCCGGCACAAGCGTGGTATTCATGCCTCCGCCTGTTATTTTCAGGCAATATGTGTGACTATAGTAGGGATTTTATTGGTCAATTTGGGCATTTGCATGTGGTCATGTAGGCTTTGTATGGATTTTGTGTGTGATTATTGGGCTTTTCTGCATTACCAATTAGGGGGTCGCTTTTCTTTCCTGCATGGCCTTACAAATTTCCTTTTCTTCTGTTGCGCTTTTAATTACTTTTGTTGAGACCAGTTTAATAAGAGCAATACTATTAAACGGTTACTATTGTTGCTGTTTCTATTACAATTCGCCGTTGTTTTATTGTTTTACCCATTCGGTCGACTGTTGGTTGCAGTATTTCATTGCTGCCACTGAATGAATAGTCATTATATGGCAGCTGTATGAAATTTATCGCTATTTTGCTACAGTTTATTGTTACTATATTGCTACAATATTATTACAGTTTGTATAAACTGCTACTACAACAATATTAGTGTGGCTCTAAAGTAATAGCAAGACATTTGCACATTACAGGACTTGAACATTAATGAGTAGTAAGCTAAGGTTTGTGAATTAAAGAGTAAATAAATCTTAAAAATGGTGCAAAATGGCAATTAATATTTGTATTTGGAATATAGGGTTTTCTTTTTCTTCGGAAATGAATTGTAATGATTAATCTCGGGTTTTGAAATGATAAAATTACGCTTAAAGTTATTTTATTTACGCTATATTTTTGTAATAAATACTGTAGGCTTATTAAATTTATAAATGTTATGAAGCTATTTTATGTTAAACTTTTGTAATATTTATAATTCTGAAATTCTGTTAACGAATATAATGCTAATAATATATTTTGAAGGTTTGTGAGGGAGCATTTCATACGGATGTGTGAAATTCATGTTTATTTACCCATTTCCTGAAATTTCTTACCTTGAATAATGTTATTTATTATCATGTTTAATTTGGCTGGGACTTGATCAAGGAAATGTTTTTTTTTTTTGCCGTATTTTCTGGGGCATTTCCGAGAAATTATTCCGGTCTTGCTGTGCTCAAATTACTTTGTATAATATATTCATAACACGACGTCCTTGCTTGCTCTTTGCACTTATCTCACTTTATGCCATAGATAACTGGTTCAATTTGCATGAGAAGAGCAAAATATCCTCGGCTCTCTTGTAATATTTGTACAGAAAATTTGCATTGTTTTTTTTCCTACAAAAATATACATTATATGCTATTTCAGCGTATATTTTCCATATAGAAATTGCGTTCCATTTCCGCCTGTTTTTCTCTGGAGACAATTGGTAAATGTTTAATGGACGAGTCTAAAGGGTTAAATAGGAGTTTGGCAGCAGACCGACACTGGACATGAAAGTCTAATTTTTGCTCCACCAGATGGCATTGGCAGAATTTTACCCATGGTACATTTGAAGCTATCAGAAACAGTCCAATAATTCCTCTTTAAAAGACTGTAAAACTGTAAAATGCCAGTGCTTTGGTAGCAGATGTTATTTCTCGTAAAATGTCATTTCATTGCGGCATTTATCGATTTGTAGTGTTGGTGGCCAAAATTCTGGAGAACAATATGGCGTTTTTATTGCAAAATAAAATGGCTATTATGCACAATTTGCTCAAAAGTTGAGCTAGTCTATAGCTGTAGCTAGCGCAAATTATAAAAGTAAAACTTAATTTCATGCATAACTAAATTATGCACTGAGCTGCAAATTTAATTACATTATAGGCAGATTTATTCATTGATTTATATTTGATTTTTCAGCTAAATTTCCATAATAATGTTGCCAACTTTCTTCCAATTTCCGATAACATTGAACAATGTTTTGCAGGCAATTTAATCACGTTAATCCTTTGATTCCTAGTAACATTATTCGTAATGCGATCTGATTAGGAAGTAAGATAAAAAGTTATTGGCCACACTTGGCAATTGGTCACTGCTATTATCAGTGCAGTTTCGACTAAGAGGTGGACAACTGTGCTAATGTTGAGGCGTTAAAAATATAACGTGCGCTATTTTCTTTAGCTGGGAATCGTTCATTGTGATTAATGGCGCCGAAAGTGATGTCTGAATGTAAAAAGGATGTTAATGGCGTTGCCAGCGCCACTGTTCATGGACGGGGTGAAAGTGAACTATACATACTTACTCTGCATTTCATAGTCTACTATATACGCTTGGACTGAATGAAAGCGCTCTTTTATTGCTCCTTATCTTTTATTTATACGACGTCCTAACGGCTTTTCGCTGCTATTCTGTGTGATTGGTGATTACGAACCTTTGCCAAAGTGAAGGCCAACCGAGAGATTGGCTTCGGATATTTGCAATGGCGGCCATCTTGCGCCATCTCTTATTATACACCTCTGACATCTTCATTTTGTTTATTCCAGTCTTAGTACTATGCGCAGTTTATATACCTATCTTGGATGAATATTCGTCCCCAAGTGAGGAAATGACGATGGCTGCATAAGGAGTAAATTATAGCTATACACCTACGCTGAGGAGAAATGGTCCCAACCATATTTAATTATGTTTTTCCACTTTGTGCGCTCTAATCAATGACATCTACAACTTTATACAGGTTATATAGTTAGTCATAACTAAAACTTCGTGGTTATAATAGAGGAAATGTCACGCATTTTGAAGGTATACTCTGGTAATTGGCATATTTACTAATGCACTTGAGGCATAAATAACACATTTTTCATCATATCGTCTACAAAATTAAGACAACGTCTGCACAAGCACGTATCACTTATAGCAACCACTTTTGTGAATATTAAAGTAAAACTTACAATACTTTGTGACAATTATTTGAGTAATTATTGCAACGTACAATTTTGTAGATACAAATCATTTGCACCAAATATGTAATTTCACTGAATAATTTAACTAGATTTTGTTAATTTTGAAAGTGAAAATAGACTTCTAACATCTTTCCTATTAGTGAATATTGTAAATATAATTTCAATTGCTGCTGTCTTGAACAGTATTTTTTGTCTACAATTTACAGGTGGATGACTAGTTTATTTTTCTGCAATTTTTCCTTAATTCAAAATGCAAATAGTTGACAGTTTTCAAATAATATTTTACATACGCAATATAATATATGTATGTGCGTTGTTAGCACAGTTTTAAATGCCATATGTTGTTTTTCGCACGGTGATTACTTTGATTTTCTTCTTCTTGATGTTTTTTTTTTGGTATTTCTCACCTCCTGTCCTGAGTTCTTTTTTTCCATCCTGCTTTGAAGATTGAGCGTTTCTGATTGTCTTTAGCTGCTTTGATTTTCGAAGCAAATTTTCAGCTTGGTTTGTGATGAGTATATATTGGATAGGTAGTCGATCGATGGCCATGTATTCTACACATCACATGGAGATAATGAATGAAATATCGATTGGTAACTCTTGTTGCCGGATAAGCATCAGGCAGGATGCTGTATGTTGTTGTTATTCGGTTTTTGCACGAGAATATAGTGTAGGTTTGTTACTTTCCAACTCTGTTTTGTGTGTTTGAAATGGTTGTGGTGTCGATGACCTGTGGCCAACACATACGACCACAACCACTGTAGGACCTCTCCTTACAAATTGCCCAGAAATAAGGTCTTGACTGGCGATTAATATCATTTCCTGCCAATGGGTTTCCTGTACAAGTGGGTTCTATACAATTTTGCTCAAAAATTTCGCCATTCATTACATTTATGTTGCAATAGTAGGCCCAAGCTACACATGTCTTCTATATACT
>WWPM01020212.1:0-11496 GCA_023279145.1 Glomeris maerens | reverse complement strand
CCCGGGTTGTAATTTTCAGTGCAGCTTCAGTCCATTTCCTCTATATACAGTAGTTTCACGCGTTTTGATGTAAATTTATTGATGCAAACTATTGTTGGGCAAAGTTTTTAAGTTGAGCGCGTTTGGGTTGGGAAGTTTTTTGTTGAAAAAATTGCGCGCACTTACCCTCGGCACAGACCGGTAAAGTGAAGTACCGACTGACTACCCCAAAGCGTCAACTTGAGGTTCCGTTGTCACAGTTGCTGAGGCTCCCGGACGGACACGACCACGGTTCGAGGACCTCAAGCGGTGGAGCGGGCAACTCTGGCACCGGCTCGATGACGACGACGGCCGCATCCTCCGGCGGCAAACCTCAGACCATCATCGTGACGGAGACGCGCAGCCTGGCCAAGGTGATCAACGACGCGGTACGCAAGGATGGATCCGGGCAGTCCGACGGCAAGCCCACCCTCGTGATCATCGAGACGAAGTCCGGCAACACCTCGGGACCGTTGTCCGGCGGCGGTCACCACGGGCATCACGTGCCACCCAAGAGCACCACGGTCGTCACGTCGTCCAGCTTCTCCCCCGGCGCGAGTCTGCTGGCGAACGCGGAGGCCGCGCGGCGGTCCACGTCGGTCACGATGCATCCGATGACCCGGCCTTCGATGTCCGCCCTGTACTCGTCCTCCTCGTCGACTCCGCCCTCCATCCAGATGAGGCCTTCGATGTCTTCCACCACGTACCCGTCTGCGGCGCAACAAGCGATGTCCCGGCAGACCGGCGCCGCCTCCTCCCCTCACTTGATCTCTCTGCCGCCGGCCACTTTCCCGTTGCCGGAGCAGCCGCGGCCGCCTTACCTGCCGAAGGAGGCGGAGGAGGAGGTGGACGAGAAAGCGAAAGGGAACGGGGACTCAAAAGATAAGAAAGCCGCTGCTGCCGCCACTGCGGAGAACGGCGAGATCTCGATCGACGTGCCGTCGTTGGTTGTGCCGTACCTCATCGAGTACCCGGCTCGCGAGAAGCTCGCGGAGTACATCCGTAAGTTGAAGAAGGAGGACGAGGAAGCGAGCGCCGTGGGGAGGGGCCAAAGGGGTAAAAGCGGCAGGAGGCGGAAGCGAAAGGGGACCGGGTCGGAAGACGATGACTACGACGAGGATGACGACGAAGACTACGAAGCCGACGAGGACGAAGACGAGGAGGAAGACGACCTGGACGACGAGGACTGGGGAGGGAAGGCGGCGAAGAAGATGGCGCCCACGTTGCCTTCGCCCGAACCGTCTCCCGCCAAACCCAAGGTGGGCTACTTCGAGTCGACCCTCGGTCGCTTCTTCACGGACATCGGCCTGAACATGGTGCAGGAGTGGGTGCAAGTGGAGCTGTTGCGGTCGCAGAAGCGCAAGCTGGACAAAGGGTGGAAGTCGGCGGACCGCGAGCGGATGGTGAAGTCGCTGACGCGCAGCCTCGAGGATTACAAGCGCAAGAACTCGCCGTTCCAGTTCAAGTCGAAGAGGTGTCCGATGCAAGCGTGCACCTTCAAGACGGAGTCGCGCACCGTGCTCGAGCACCACATGGAGGCGCTGCACCTGCACGACGGCCGGTTCCGGTGCGCGTACTGCCCGCTGGACACGCAGGAGCCGACCGAGATCCTGCGGCACCTGTACGAGAGGCACCGGGTGTACGGGCGCCTCGAGAAGCGGCTGCTCAACCACACGTGCTGCCTGTGCCCCTTCGAGGACGCTTCCAAGGCGCGACTGACGCGCCACTCGTGGAAGTGCCAGAAGACGTTCGACGCGGAGAGGAACCTGGCACCGCCTCCCGACTTCGAGCCGCCCGCGAAGAGGGTGCGTCTGGTGGCACCCATCGCGGCCATCACCGCGGCGGCCGCAGCGTCGGCGGCCGCGTCCACGTCGACAACGGCCGGGGCCAGCGGAGGCGGCAGGAGCGCAGCGGTCGGAGCTGCCGTGCCGGCTCAAGGGTACGCAGACAACCAGAGAAAAGGGTCGTGGTCTGGCAATTCAGCTTTCCCCGCTCCTCCTCCTCTCAGACACAAGGGCCTGGACGCGAAGACGCTGGCGGCGCTCGGCTACCGCAGCTCGGCGGCGCAGCAGATGCTGTCATCGGCCGGCCTCAAGGGAACGCTCATGTCGTCCGGCTTGGGGTCCCTGGCGAGGTCGCAGGCGGCGGCGGCGGCAGCGGCCCAGGCGCAGTCCCAGGCTCCTCCCATCATCGTCAACTCGTCGTACCAGATCCAGCAGGGACAGCTGTACCAGGTGCTGAACGCGGCAGCCGGCGGCGTGGTTCCGGTCGTCGGCAGACCCTACGGCCAAGTGGGCAACCCTGGCTTCACGATCCTGCCGGCGGCGCACTCGTCGGTGCCGGCGGCCAGAGGAGGCCCCACTCCGGTAGCCCTCATTCCCAACGTGGCCAGGTCGTTGATCGCGTCCACGACGGCCCAACAAGGTCAAAGGGCTTCGCCCGCGATCGCTGGCCGCGCTTCGACTTCCGCCGGCTTGGGCAGGCCGCCCGCTTCGACGTACGCGAACGTCCGATCGAGTTCCATGCAGGTACGTAACTTTGCTGTTCGAAAGGTATCGATCGAATCGATGTTTAAACTCTTGCGTGTGAAACGTTCAGGCGCTGCACACCAAACCGAACATCTCGATCACTCCCGTGACGCGTTCCAACAACGTGACTCAGTCGTCTTCTTCCGTCACACTCACCAAGGCCTCGTCCACCACGCTGACCCTCTCGTCCAGAACCCCCACGGGGTCGCAATCCGGGGGTCAGCAGAAGAACTCGGCGGCCGGGAGCGGCGGCGGCGGCGGCAACCAGAGCCCGGGCAAGTTCGTCATGTGCGAGATCTGCGACGGCTACATCAAAGACTTGGACCAACTACGCAACCACATGCAGTGGATCCACAAGGTGAAGATCCACCCGAAGATGATCCACAACCGACCTCCCCTCAATTGCCAGAAGTGCCAGTCGCGCTTCTTCACGGACCAGGGCCTCGAGAGGCACCTGCTCGGCTCCCACGGCCTCGTCACGTCCAGCATGCAGGACAGCGCGAACAAGGGCAAGGACGGCGGCCGATGCACGGTGTGCGGCCGCGTCTTCGTCTGGAAGCTGCTCGTGCACATGGCCAAGGACCACAAGATGATCCTCAAGCCCGCCCACCTTTCGTACAAGTGCACGGTGTGCTCGGCCACCTTCACCATGTACCGCTTGTTCGAGAACCACGTGTACGAGGCCCACAGCACCGTAGCCAAGAAGGTTCTGGACAAGCCGGAGACCCCAAAATCTCCGGCTGTGGCGGCGGCCCTGGCTTCCGGAGCCGCCGTCTCGGGAGCCGCGTCTTCGTCGTCGTCTTCTTCGCCGCAGGGCAAGCACTGGTGCTCGACGTGCAAGGCGAGATACAACCCGGTGCCTTGCGTGCACAGTTGGAAGAAAGTGTGCGCCTTCCGATCGTGCCGCACGGACAAATGCGACAAGTGCCGCGCGCTCGAGTTGGGCAAGAAGTCGGTGGCCGTCGTAGCGGCGGCGGGAAGGAAGCAGGCGGCGAAAGACGGAGAGGACGAGGAAGACGAGGACGAAGACGACGAAGAGGTGGAGGACGAGGACAGCGACGACGAGGAGTACGTACTGCGGGTGAAGCCGAGTTCGGACGGGGCCGGCAGGGAGCTGCGGTCGGTGCGGAGCAACAGCAACAGCAAATGCGAACCGGACTCGGAGGTTAAGGTGTCGTCTTCGGCGCAGGCCGCGGTCATCACCACGGTCCCGGATGATGACGATGAGGAAGAAGCGAAGCCGGATCGCGTCAAGGTAGAGGTGGTCGCGGAGAAGGACGGAGGAGGAGGAGGAGGGGACGAAGACGCGCCTTTCGACATGGAAGTCGAAGCGCACGAGCACTCGGAGCCCGAGGAGGTCCACACGGACGTGGAGGAGGATTCTTAAGCAACACGTGTTTGCGTTGTATTTTTTTTGTTGTTGTTTAACCAAGGTATTGTAGATTTTTATGTTTTGCTTTTTTTTCTTTCCCCCCCTTGCGTAGGTTCTCCAAACAGCCGCCGCGGACGACTATTATTATGATTATCGCGAAGGTGGTTGATGACAATGCCGATCATTATTCTCATTAGAGGGTGTAGTTTTAGTTTTGATCACCGTGCGCGTGCGACAGTTCCAGCTGGAGACTGGTTAAAATCGCCCGTTAGCGAAATCATTTTGTTTTTCTCATGCAGAACAAAAAAAATTTGAATTTCTCTTTCTCCCTTCGTGTTATTAGAAAAGTGTGCTATATCGTTCGCTGATCTTGGATTTGAGCGTTTTTTTGGGGAAAAAGACAATAAACGAAGACTTAAAAAAAATAGCCCGTTTCTTAATAAGATGCGTTGGGCAAAAGTGAAGATAATTTCATTATTTACTAGGGTTTTTTGACGGAGTACGAGACAGGGTTGATGGGGGCCGGGGCCAGGGCCGGAAAGGAGATAAGGTCCTTTTTATGTAAGTACGGGCGAAGGCCTGAGAGTTTTGGAAATGTACGGTTGATTTTTAATAAGCACTAAAACTGCGGCGTCCGTATATATATACATATATATCATCTATATCTCATTTTGTAAATAAACATGTTCTTGTGGTCGTTTATTGATCGATAATAAATGGTGGATGGGACCACTAGAAACATCATTGCAAGCGCTGAAGATTTACATTCGTCTGATTATCACGGCGTGTTATGTTTTATTTTCAGGGCAATGCCGGCAGAAACCCTGCATCGGGCCACAAATACAATTACACGATAAAATGCTATGTGGTTTCCACGAGGAATACATTTGTGATTTAAACATGGAATTCGTAAAATGGTTCGGTTTAGGTTCAATTCGTATTGGATTTTCTAAAGTCACCATTCAAAATCTTTGTCGATGCATTGTTTGCGCCAATCGTACACTCCGCCTCTTTCGTAGAAAACATCCCTTTCGAAATCCACTCCACGCAATGCTTCTCTGGCACCTACGTCCAATATGGACGGTCCTTGGCGGTACGAGTCGCCCTTGTTGAGGAAGCACATGTGTTCGTCGAGAATCAAGTAACTGCTCTTCATCATCCGGTTCGATTCTTTGACGAACGACGGCTGATGTCTGTGTCTTTCGCAGAAGGACTCGAATTCTTCGTCCGTGATGACGAAGCGAGAGATGTCGCGTAGGGGCTCGGACCCGGAGTTTTCCGTGTCCACGGCAAGGACCTGGAAAACCTTCCACCGGAACGGATCAAGTCCTTCGATGGAGTTGTTCATGTCTTCTTCGACGTTGTAGCGGTTGACGACGGTGTTCAGCTTGAATCTTATGTCGTAATCTCGGCACCAACCGGCAACTTTCTCCAGATGCTTGAGATGATGACCTTTCCCTGGGTAAGTAAATAGAGATTTCAAATGTTCAATGAGATTGCAATTGTTGTTAATAGTATGTATTTACAAACCCCGGCCGATTTTAACATTGGTTTCTTCGAAGAAGGAGTCGCAAGATAACGCCAGTATGTCCAGGTACTTTCCGTACTTGCGGAAGAAGTTTTCTTTAATCATGCTGCCGTTTGACACCACCGATACAGATTTAATCTTAAGATCCTCCTTACAGAATTTAGCAATTTCTCCAACATATTGCGGATGGTAAAATGGTTCCCCACCCGACATATTTAACTTCATCATGCCCAGGTCCCTGAGTTGCCTCAGACAGTCCTTTGCCTCATTTACTGGTGTCACATGAGAAGTTTTTGCAGTGTGGAAGCAAAAACCGCACTCGTAATTACATTTCCTCGTAAAATGAAAATTAACCGATACAGGAACTGGAATGTTTTCCATTTTTGATCCTCTATACGTACGTGTCACTTCCACAACTGATAATGCAATGGCAATCTTTTACCCTTTATATACTTATCAGTTGCTTCCTTTTTTTAATACTCCGTTTCCGGCACGTGAGAAACTATTTTAAAAGCTTTCGGTTTCGTTTTCAGGGGACTTCCCTTTCAATTATGCGTCACATTATGCAAACAAAACGTTTCATGTTTTAAATGTAGTGGCACAATATTTCAATACAGGAATGCATGCAGTCTTTATTGGTTAAAAAAAAAATCAACACGATAGAGTAAATATAAACTTGTGTATTTATATTCAAAAGCTGGACAAATGCAACTTGAAACTAGCGATATAAAGAAAAACATTTGTTTCTAATGCTTTAACAATTAATTATAAAATTAATATTTCCTTGAATTCCAATTCTGGATAACGGCGTTTGTCGATGATGTCGTTTATAAGATAACAATTATATCAGATAGTCTGATAATGAATACCGGCACGTTCCTCCAAATTAATTTTGTTGACCATTTGGCGAAGTTTGTCCACATCCGTTTCGAGTTTTTCATCGGTTACATTCATTTTCAAGGCGCTTTCGTAATCTCTTAAACCTTCGTAAGTATGTGCACACAAACATTGGTATATCAGTTTTAAATTTAAACTTAAAGCAGGGTGTATACTAAATTCGTGAACCTTCAGCAAATTGACCCAATCCACAATACGCTGTTCCTCTTTTCACGTGACACTTCATTTTGTTATGCAGCTCGGTGCAAGGATTTTCCTCTATCAATATTAATGCCTTTAAATTCAGAATTTATTGTTAACCATTTGGTTATCATGTGTGCAATTAACTCTGCCATTGATATACACCTCGTTTATATCGTCGATTGCTTGTTGGTAGTTGTCCAAACGAAGGTGACAAGAGGCACGGTTTGAAAAAAAGGACCAAGATGAAGGATCTTTTTCTATTATCTTTGAGTAAGCATCAATAGCTGATGAGTAATCGCCGCCATTGTACAAGTCACTATAAAAAATCATAAATACTTGATTATGGTAATCATTTCCTTGTTGGTAAGATGAATAACTCCATTACGCTGCTTGTTGTTTTAATTCTTTAACTTCCGTTTCGTCTCTTAATTGGTTGGGTTTTGACGAATTCTGGAGCTCTCCGGTGTTTTCTGGAACCTGATGATAAATTTAGTGTAGATCCGAGGTATTTTATTATAAGGTACGTTGCAGTTTATACCAGGTTTTTCTCCCATTTTTGAGATTCTCTGGCCGGCCTAGTCAAATCCCATTCAGTAAACTGGACCTTGACCACGCATTTTTCCCGAATTGGAGTTGTTTCTTGTAAAGTACAATAGCTAAACTTTAAATGTTATGACAAGGAATTTTATAAAAATATAACTAACTCACTATGTTTTGGGGCTTTTTGCATTATTTGCATTGGTTTTTGTTGGAATAAGTCGAATAAAGCTTCCTTCTCGGCTAACTTTTTAGCATTTTCCAACTTTATTTTATTTTCCCTTTCCAACTTTAATTGATATCAGTATAAAAGTGATATGTCAAATTTGAAAATGGCGCGCTCACCGCAATTTGTTGTTTGATAGCTGATTTTTTCCGCAATTCTTTTGATGACTTTTCTTCCTCAAATAACGAGTGAGATTGTTCAATCTGCAATTTCCTTTCGGCAATACATTCGCTTTTCGTTAATTCGTCTATAAGAAGAATGTAAATGACGTGATTCTCAATTGGCGAAGCGGCTACCAATACGACAGCGGATTGGCTAGATCCGTTTTATGACGTCACATAGTTATTCTCCGCATTACCAATTTCTGTTCTCTGTAAGCACTCCCACATTTGATCGTTTTTCTTTTCCAAAATGAAACGTATCTCGTTGCCTGACATATTGGCAACGCTCTTCTTGGAGTTGATTTCATATTTGAAGAAGATTTCAGTTATTTTTGGCGGGAAATTCACCTACGAGATTAGCGACGGCGTCCGCGGTTACCATAGCAACGCCATTCAAAAATCCACTGAAACGCAATTTGAAACTTGCCTTGAGGTACGAATCGGTTGAAAACACATCCAAGCGTTTCTTTTCGCATCCTGCGGTCGGTATCGTTAAATAAATCCTGCTATTATCCTGTGTCCAAGTGAAATTAGTCTCGTAGATCGGCATTTTATGGGGAGGAATTGCCGTCAATGTTGCCGTGTATGTACTACTTTACGCACTGTTTGGCAACGGCGCTTTTGCACAGCTGATGAAATTTTCACCTGCAACAAAAGTAATCTCTATCGTCATTCCGTTATGTCTTTGGTGAGAACAAGGTTAAGACGGATTGCTTTGCGTATTGGGTAAAAATAAGAGCGGTTTCAAAGAGAAAATATGCTGAAATTTCTGGTAAGGAATCCGAAAATGGCGTCGATCGTCTCGTTTGCTTTTGCGCAATTTTTATAATCTAAAAGTGGCCCGGCTCGGACAGCTGAATTTTTTCTCTTATACAACCACGCAAAGAAAGCCTATTTTGTCTTGCTATATTTAGGAATTAGTCGGGAAAGAGTTTTCCCAGTTTTAAGCTGCATTTCTTTGAGTTTTCACCGGAAAAAGATGGTTTTATCTTTTCTCTATAACGTTGCTGTGTTTTTATTTATCGCTATTCATTTGTTGGTCGGTGGCCTTGTAAGCAAACCGATACAAACAACGGATGCTGTAAAATATCTTGCGATTATTTCTCAATGTTGCTTTCTTTACAGTTGACTTTTGGAGCCGGTGTCTACACTGGTATTTACGTGACGCAGAATTATGATGCAAGTATATTTCAGTAAAATTCTAGAAATCACATGACCAAAGTTTCTTAATGCCAACTGCCAAACCAGTGGATTGGGTTTGGATCTGACAAAATATGTTTCAAAGTTATAATTATGTAATTTTCCGTGTTTGAAAACCAAAACTGGTCTAATGAAGATGTTACATATTTTCCCCTCAGATTCCAAGGATAGATGAACCAAAAGAATTGTGGGAAAAGGTGAAGAAGTTTGCGGATACATACCGCAAGACTCCACCCGGTGACAAATAGATATCTGGTTTGTGTATTAAACGGACACACACTGCAGTCTGCATTCTAAAACAGTAATATGCAAGGTGTATTTAATTCCAGGTGCTGTTCCTTATTACGGACCAGCCGTTTTATCCAAAGGCCAATTTACCATGCGTGACATTGTCACCTCTTATGTTGTGATTTTTGCCGGAAGCCTTATTAATTAAGCCAATTAAATGAGCCCAGTTCGTCATTTTTGATCCTATAGCTTTTATTTTTCACTTTGTGTTAATGAATGATGATAATGTCATGTAATCTTTGGTTAATACATTCAATTGCGTTTAACTTGTATATATGGCAAGACGGGCAAAATGCTTTCCATCAAAATAAACTATCCTATATGAGAATTTCCAAGGTAGTAAATTAAGTGCGCTTCATAAATGTTTACAAGTCACTAGTTAGCAGAAATTATATAGTTTACTAGAGCACCACAACACTGCAAAACTGATTTCTAACTTCACACACTGTCCATCCTTTAGTTTTTGGCTACAAAATAATAAACGGATTTCTACTTTGATGTCAATTTAAAAACGCATCTTATTCAGACATCTGCCAAAAATACTAACGTTTCTACCGCTAATTACGTCATACGAAACACCAAACGGGGATAAAAATCAACAACATAAAACAAAAACAATCTACAATTCATGTTGAGTTTTGTACATTATCTTCCAATGTTTCCAATTTAGGTAATTGTTGGCATATTTGCAGATTTGTATTTCAGGGAAATTTACGTGTTTGTTTTCTCAACACAGACACGAATCCTGTCGGTTCTCGTCTTCTGCCGTCACTTTGAACGAATCCTGCGCCGACTCGAGTTCCTTCCTCGACCTGTTGTGTTCGACCAGCTGCTTGGCAACATCTAAGAACATTTCCTCCACACCCACACCGTCCTTACACGAGGTCTTATAGATGCCGCTGATGAGGTTATGGCATTGCTCGCAGAAGTTCTCGATGTCCGCATCGGTCACGTACTGACGTCCTTTCAGGTCCGTCTTGTTGCCGCACAGGAATATCTTGGCGTTCTCGGCATACGTCACCACGTCCAGAAGGTGCTGCGAAAGACTGTTGAAACTGTCCACGTTGTCGAAGCTGAACACTAAGATGGCGCCTTCGGCGAACTTGTAGTAGCTGCTCGTGATGGACGCAACACGCTCCATGCCACCGGTGTCCCACAGTTGCAGCTGCACATCAAAAAAGTCTTTACGTATAGTATACCATGACATGTTAGGTAATGAAAGTCGACTTCACCTTCACATCTCGATGGTTGGGCTTGTAAACACGGTCAATGTGGTCGAGTCCAAGGGTGGATTTTCTGTCTGCGTTTGTCACGAATGTATTTGTAGCAAATCGACGAAAAAGTGAACTTTTTCCAACTCCGTATTCCCCGCACAATATCACTTTCTGCTCGGGGCATTTGGTGGTTGCCATTATCACTGCTATCGATGTACACGCATATTATATAATTCCTCCTGCCACATTGGGGGGAAAAAATTATTAATCACTAAGCGAGATTAGGGAACAAGCGCAACTTTCTTGCATGAAATTCTGCCGGTCGCAATAGTCGCTTACGTCACTCGTAGGAATAAGCTACCGATGTGAAAGCTAAGTTGCACACCGAAGTAACCTACGCAAGACTTTTAAACTGCGTCGGAATTTTATTTTTATTATATGACCAACATCGCACGAACTTATAGTCGTGGTCAAAATAAAAAATTGTAATTGATTTCAGATTGCTGGGTAATGTAATAATGCTTCGTAGTAGTTTCGAGACGGCGGCTATATTTCTTGCATTGGTTAACCGTCATGTGCAACAGAATTGCGTAATGCGTATGCAAACCTACAGTGAAAAAAAACGAACATTGCACGCAACAGTTATTGCATGCAAGAAAGATGCGAATGGCATCGGATGGCGTTTCATCGCCATTTATTGCAATGATGATTTGTCATGGGACTTGAAAGCAAAATTGTGACCAATCTTTGCAATGGAAAACTACGACTTGCAGCAACTGATGCAAAATTACTATTGAATATATCCAATATCATGATTTGAGGTCTTATTTGTAATTTTTAGAATGCAAAATCACTCACAAGCGAATTCAAAATAAAAAATTACCTGATGGAACCAAAACTTCAAGCCAAATTCTTGTTATTTAATGTGGCAAGCTGTTAATCCAATTTTAAACGTGAAGCGGCCTTCAATGACTGCGCCATTTTATTTTCAGGGTTTTATTTCCAATGCGGAGACTCCGTGACGCAGTCAATATGCAGCTGATATCTATGTGACCGCGTCAATCAAGCCAGCGTCACGCCGGCCTGCCCCGCTTAGCCGCCATATATAAGTTGCAAGGAGATATCGATATTTATCGATATTAAATGACGCCGGATGAGCGTCTGTCTTTGTCGGTTTTATTTTCCTTCAGTAATCCACGATCATCATGAAATTAGTAAGGTAAATCGCACAAAATCTATTAAAATAAGTCATATTGGAGCCGGAAGTATTGTATTATGGATGTATTTTAGCAATTCACTGTGATAATTGCTAAATTCGTCCCTTGTTGACTTTCTGTATAGTCG